>WBZZ01006126.1:20000-25000 GCA_019918135.1 Paulinella micropora
GCACAGTACACAAATTATTGTTTGATGTGAAACTGCGTTCCTTTGCAAGGACTACATTCCTTTGCGACATCTCATCCATATGTGACCCCGTCGCGGCGATAAAGCGCGGCAACCAAACCTTTCTCCTTTTTCTTCTTGGGCTGACAACCCTGGCTTAAACGAAGAGGCTTGCTTCCCCTAAGTTAAGCCGTAAGTTACAAAAACTACATGCGAAAACCTACCGACGCACCGCTATTCCCTCCGGAGTGGCCGCCGTCACCCTCCCAGTGCGTGCTCTGCACCGCCTGAACCCCCTAGAGAAGATTTTGCTCATGTTCACCCTTACGAAGACCTTTCGGGCCTCCTCGAAAAGAAGAGCCCAAAAGCGCACGTCCATCCGGACTACAAGTCGCAACCCGGCATTATCAACCTGGATTCCACCCACTGTGTTGACGCCGAGACATACTCCCATTTCGTCCATCGGACAAGAAGTGCCCCGAAAGAACCAACCGAAAGAAGAAAACGCCTGGTATTGCCATCAACACCAAGCGAATGGAAAGGCATTGAAGAACTCCAATTCGCACTCCCTCTCATCCTCCCCTCCTCTCTCATCAAATGCCTGTCATGTGACGAAGCAGTAGCGAAATTTGAAAGATATCTCTACGACTTCATATCACAACGGGTAACAAAAACACAAGAACAAACTCATGAGCGAAAAAACCGCCACGTAATCCGGCTCCAAACAGAACTCACGCAGAACCGACAACAAAAACTGATCCAAAAGAGACATCTGCGAGATCTCAAAAGGGCAGGTTCAATTCCAGCTGCTGTTTCAAAAAGCCTGCAAAAAACTTGGCGAGTATTATTGAAGACCGGTAACCGCCTCCGCCGTCGTCTGAAGGAAGCAACTTTAAGCTCCGCTCAACGACAAGCAAATACACGCTTCCGAACTGACCTCATAAGTTTGCCAAAAATCTGTTTCATCCCCCCTCAACCCAAACCACTTCCTCCCTATCCAAAGAAAACTGTGACTCCTACTTTCCCAACCTATACAAAGACGCTAATCGTGAACAAACCTACGTGCCCTTACCTGAAATGAATCGCCCGCCTCTACCAACTGTCCCCTTTGACCTCAAGCTACCGTCCTTCTTGGAAACCAAAAGATCTGTGTTTGCCAAGCGTAATGGTGCAGCCCCTGGCAGAGATGGTATTAGCTACCTTGTTTACAAGAGACTTCCCACCGCTTTACTTTTCTTACACAAACTCATTGTCAAGTGTTGGACAACGGATGTAGCTAATAGCTGGGCCCAAGTTGCTATCTCCCTCCTTCATAAGGACGGCGATCCACTTCAGGCCTCAAACTATCGTCCGATTGCTCTGACAAGCTGCTCGGGTAAGGTATTTTTCTCTTTGTGGTCAAAACGCCTAGAGAGTTTTTTGCTAGATAACAAGTACTTTGACAGAGCAAAACAAAAAGGTTTCCTCCGTAACGTTGCAGGATGCCCCGAGCACATTGCTACTACAAAAGCTACCATCAGAAATGCAAAAGATCACTATCGCCAACTGGTCATAGCATGGATTGACCTACAAAACGCTTTTGGAAGCGTAAACCACAACTTGATCCAGTTCGCTCTCTGGTGGTACCACGTGCCCCCTATGTTTGCTCGCATAATCTTTTTATACTACGAACTCTTAGTAGCCACAATCGAAGGGAAAGATTGGTCATCAGAACCCTTTGTTTTTGCTGTTGGCGTTTTTCAAGGATGCTGCATTTCTCCTCTCCTTTTCAATATAGTTTTCAACCTACTCCTTGACCTCCTATCACCCTTGACCAAAAACAACGGTTATCATTTCAAGCATAAGACCTCAACAGATGAAGTCATCGTGCACGAAGCTGCTTATGCTGACGACCTCAAACTACACTGCCGATCCCCGAAACACTGTCAATCGTCCATCAACATGATTGACAAATTTCTGTCATGGTCCAGAACAATGGCCGCGAAACCGCCCAAATGCAAAAGCCTTGCTTTCAAATACTGGACTAAAGCCGACGACTATAAGGGTCTCAAACGATTATTGCCGATCTCGTTCCCACCCTTCGACCCCGCCCTTACTATTACTGGCAAACCGATTGACTTCATCGCTGACAAGCCTTTCAAAGACCTCGGATGGATTGTCTACCATGACCTCAGCGAAAACGAACAACGTGCAGCAATCCAAAAGAAGTTCATTCTTTCTATGCAAGCCATCGATAGCTGCTCGATCAATGGCTTTATGAAACTTTGGCTATACCAGCACTACGCTGTCCAGTCACTTGCCTGGCCATTTCTCATTTATGACCTCTGCGTATCTTTCGCCAAAACCCTTGAGAAAATTGCGACCCGCTTCCTCAAAAAATGGGCCAATATCTACAAAAGAGCTCTGGTCTCTTGCCTTTACCGCCCACGCTCGAAATTCGGTCTACAGCTCCAATCCATCGTCTCTTTTTACCAGCGACTTCAAATCAACCGTGCTCAAATGCTGAAGTACTGCCCAGATAAACACCTCTCGTCCATTTATGCGATGAACCTGACGAAACACGAAACATTTCGAACTATCTGGAAACCAGAGCCTGTGCTCGAAAAGCTTGAGGCACAAGTTGATTTTGAATTCAAACATCGAGGCCAATCCGATCATCTCGGTCTTGGCCATGGTCGCTACCCAAAAGAACATTCCATCACAGACCGCAAAGACAGGGTTTTAGAATTAGCTGCTGAGACAATACTTGAGACAACCACAGTGCATGACATGGACAAAGCCATGCAAGGGTGCTTCCTTCGTTTCCCCGTTTAATCTCTTGGGTCATCAACGCAAGCACAAACTCGGTTATTACCCCCGACCTTAGACGTCTGTGGGGAATCATTCCCAACAACAAGTGTGCCCTCTATTCTGGTCAAGCACATCTATGCCACATACTCTCCGGTTGCCATGTTGCCCTCAAACAAGGCCGCTATACCTGGCGTCATGACTCTGTGCTCTGCACTATTGAAGCTCCCCTTCAAAAACACATCGAGAGCCATAACAAACGCTCCCCTATAGACCAAAATGAATCAAAGTCTATGTTTGTGAAAGAGGGCGAGCAGAAGCCTAAGAGACAGTCATTTCATCGACCATCCCTGCTTGACACTGCAAACGATTGGCAACTCCAAACCCAATACACCGGTTCTGAGCAAGCCTTTCCTGTCCACATTTGTGTCACTGACCTCCGCCCCGATATCGTTGTCTGGTCACTGTCTACCAAGATATGTATTCTGATCGAGCTAACGTGCCCGGTCGAGGAAAACATCCTTGACGCACGAGCCTACAAGACCAACCGATATAACAAGCTCAAATCTCAAATCGAGGACAACGGATGGACCTGCCACCTTCGACCAATCGAATGCGGGGCTCGCGGCATGGTATCGTTCTCTGTTCATCGATGTTTCCGCGCCTTGGGTTTTTCCCATCCCCAATCCAAATCCCTTTGCTTCAAGCTATCCTCCTGCGTAGCTCGTTGCTCTTTTGCGATTTATCGCTCCTATGCAGTCAAAAATTGGACTAATCTTCCTCTAGTCCGTATTGGTGACTGCATTCCATCATAGCCGTCCAGTGTTGCATAGCCCGGGCTAGGTCCCTGCGGGGGTTTAGGCCTCATACAATGTCATCATTGTAGCTTGCGCAAGCTTACGGTGCTCAAAACACTTGGACTAACGGCTTCCTTTTCTTTCTCTTCTTCCTTATCCTCTCACTCTTCATTCCTAGATTGCCTTTTTCTTCAACGTCCTTCCTCCTCTTCTTTTTCCAGAACACAGTCTACCCGTGATTCCCATCCCGGACACATGCACAGTACACAAATTATTGTTTGATGTGAAACTGCGTTCCTTTGCAAGGACTAGATTCCTTTGCGACATCTCATCTATCTATCTATCTATCTTTCTATCCACCTATCCACCTATCTATCTACTA
The DNA here is from genome assembly GCA_019918135.1 of Paulinella micropora. Classification (NCBI taxonomy): domain Eukaryota; phylum Cercozoa; class Imbricatea; order Euglyphida; family Paulinellidae; genus Paulinella; species Paulinella micropora. The sequence goes on from WBZZ01006126.1 coordinate 23,964, forward strand.
GTATTATTACTCATGGCAGGACGGCAGCACGGCGCTGATGGAGGCCGTGAAGGGCGCACGCGCGCACAACGCTAAAGACGACGAAGACTTCTTTAGACAACTCAGCCAAGAAGATGGCAACGATCCACAAGACGACACGCAGGATCGAAAGCGCTTCTTTGATCTCCGTCTCTCCGTGTCTCGCGAGGCCAAGGTCTATAGCCTTCAAAGGATAGAGTAAAGTTCGAAGGGAGAAGACAAGATAAGACAAGATAAGACAAGATAAGACAAGATAAGACAAGGTGAGACAAGATAAACAAGACAAGACAAGACAAGACAAGATAAGACAAGACAGAGACAAGACAAAGGCAAGACAAAGACAAGACAAAGAAGGCTCAGGAAAGACAAAGACAAGACAAAGACAAGACAAGACAAGACAAAGACAAGACAAGACAAGACAAAGACAAGACAAAGACAAGACAAAGACAAGACAAAGACAAGACAAAGACAAGACAAAGACAAGACAAAGACAAGACAAAGACAAGACAAAGACAAGACAAACACAAGACAAACACAAGACAAAGACAAGACAAAGACAAGACAAAGACAAGACAAGACAACACAAGACAAGACAAGACAATGGAAAAAATGTAATGTCTTGTCTTGTCTTGTCTTCTCTGGTCTTCTCTTGTATTGTCATCGCCTTGTCTTGTGAATGCCTTGTCTTGTCAGTGCCTTTTATTTATTTATTTATTTATTTATATTTATTTATTTATTTATTATTATTATTATTATTATTATTTATTATTATTATTATTATTATTATTATTATTATTATTATTATTATTATTATTATTATTATTATTATTTTTATTTATTTATTTATTTATTTATTTATTTATTTTTACACAAGATAATCTTATCTTATCGCGACTCATCGAGGGGAAGCCTACGTAGCAAACGATAGGATAAAGTTCAACTCGACAAGACGCGACAAGACAAGACAAGACAAGACAAAGCCAAGACAAGACAAGACAAGACAAGACAAAGCCAAGCCA
>WBZZ01006126.1:40000-45000 GCA_019918135.1 Paulinella micropora
TAAGCAGCACCCTAAGCCCATCAGAGGGCTTAGCCTGCCGCTCCCAGCCAGCTACTTCCTGCCGGACAGACCATTGCTTTACCACCTCGTTCCAGTTCGCCAGAGCGGCCCGCCAGTCCTTATCATCTACCGTGCCATCGTCGTTCACGACCCGCTTGAGCGCATCCAAGCCTCCCGCAGCCTGTGATCTGCTAAGATCAAATTTCCGTATCTTCCTTCCATTTGCACCGACCCGTGTTGTAAAGCCTGCGTGTTAGAGCTGTGTTGCCCAGTAACTCGATGCGCCCTAGGAACCGAAGCCGGGCCGCCTTGGCAAGGATGCTAAAACTCGGCGTGCGGCCTAGACCCCTGGTCATGCAGCCGCTTGTGCGCGTACCAACACCCAAGATGACCCGCAGGGGCGCTACCAACGCGCCCTCCAGCTTACTCAGCTTGTTGGCGCCCGGCAGATCCCAAAAAGCCGATGCGTAAAGCAACTTTGCGCCAACCATTTGCTGCCAATTCATCAGCCGAAGACGCGCTGGAACTTCGTGGGCAATTCAGAGGGGGTAGTAGGCAGCCGTTCCCGCTACAGTGATTTCCGCCGCCCGCTTCGCTTGCGGTTTATCGGAGAGGGTGTCCGTGAGCAGAACTCCCAGGTATTTGTAGTGGTCGGTGACGTTGAGAACCTTGCCCCGGAACCTCACGCACGGGGCGACTTTTTTGACTTGGCGTGCCCGTATATCGGCATGACTTCCGTCTTGCCCGGTTTCAGGTTGATTTCAAGCCGATAGTCCTCCACGAATGTCGCCACGACATTTACAATCTGTTGAAGCTCCGTGACACTATGCGCAATTACCGCAACGTCGTCGGCGTAAAGCAGGGTCCGTATGTCTTCGATGCGGTTGAGGTCCTCGATCTCCAACTCTTTCGCGATTCGGACCGTTAGCTCATCCATGAAGACGTTGAACAGCGACGGTGACAACGGCGACCCTTGCTGAACTCCCATCTCTTTCAGCATTCACCAGTGAGTTCGCCATCGACTAGCACTCGCGATGACGTTCTTCGGTAAAAACGCCGCAGAATGCGATAGAACTTGCCCTGTACCCCCATCTGGGTTAGCCTCTGAAACAACCCGGCCCGCCAAACCGTAGGGAATGCCTTTCTCAGATCCACGAACAAAACGAAAGAACGGAGGCCAGCTTGTTGTCTAAGGCGCAGACGCTCCTTAAGGACAAAAATCTGGTCCCCCGTACTACGTTTTGGCCGGAACCCACCCTGCTCTGGGCGCAGCCTGCCCGGCTGATACTTGAAAGCCGTAAGCCTCGCCGCCATAAGGGACAGATACATCTTACCCAGACAGCTCAGAATCGCGATGTCTCTCCAATTTTTCGGATCGGTTGGGTCGCCTCCTTTTGGGATGTTAACGATAATGGCTTTGCCCCAGTCGCTGGGGGTGTATTCGCACGATTTCAACCAGTTGAAGAAGCGCACCAGAAAGCTCACAATCCGCGTGCCTCCGTACTTGAGCATCTCGTTCTTGATCTTATCCGGTGAGCACGCTTTGTGATTCTGGAGATTTTCCTGGCAGAGCTCCACTTCCTTCTCGGTGTAATCATAGTCCAGCGGGCCCGTCTCAGTCCGGATCTCCTCGGCTTGCGCCATGGCCTCGAATTGGTCGCGCAGGTTGTCGTTATACTGGAAGGTTTCGCGGGCCTTCCGCTCGGGCTCAATCCGCGCTGCTTCCATATCGGAACCGACTTCCTCTACACATGCATCCTCCAAAAACTGGTTTTCTTTGGGGACCACCATACGTCGGCGGTATTCTTCCCATTCTTGTAGTTTTTCCCGGAGTGTGCATGCCAGAGTGCCATCGGGCTTCCGAACAGGAGCAGAAGCTTTGGACCGCCGAACCCCGCCCAAACGCTTTGACAGCTTCCAGTACGTGGCCATGGTAGCGCTCCTGAAGTTGGAAGCGGTGTCATTCTGGACCCGCTTCCACGCTTGCTCCTTCTTCTCCTTGCATAACCTTCTGACCGTCTTCCTCGCTTCTTTATATCTTTGCCAGGCCTCTCGGTTGGCCTCATTCCTTCGCCAGAGGCCGTATGCCTCTCTTCGTCGCGCAATCGCTTCCCTAAGACCCTCATCAAACCATGCATTAGTAAACCCTGGCCTAATCACCCGAACTCCCAAGACCTTCGCGGCTGCGCCCGTGAAAGCTCGGACCACTAAGCTAGCGACCCTATCTACCTCCTGCTGAAGCTCATCCGGGTCCTCCACTGCTGATAGATCTGGGAGGCCATCTGGCAACAGCCCCGATATACCAGCTGCAAGGTCTCGTCGTACTTCAACCTAAGCTTAGACAGCTCACTCTCCTTACCCTCAACTACCCTGCCTATCAAGCGCTCTGCCTTGAATGCTTTGTACCTCTTAACCTGCTTTTTGGGGGGTGGCTGTCCCCCTAGACCAGTTCCGCCCACACAGCTTTGTGGTCGGTATCAAGGTCTACCTCGTCGACGCCGAAGCTCGCCTCCTCCGCCAGCTCGGAAGAGACGCAGATGTAATCCAGCAGATGCCTTCGTCCACCTACATTTTCCTGCCTAGACCACCAATGTTTGTCCCCCCGTGGTTGCGAAAACCCACTGAGATTGCGCAACCCCGTGGCAACAAGCATCTCAGCCAGCAACTCACCATTCTCACTCCTAACCCCTCTACCCCTCTCATCTATCTCGCCAAAGGGGCCCACCACTCCCTCCTCCTGCGCTATTCTGGCGGGCCCCAGCTTAGCATTAGCATCACACCAACCGTAACCACATGACCTTTGGTGGCGAAGTAGGAGACGGCCGCCTGCCACGCCTCATAGGCTGCAATAGATTCCTCTCGTTGATTTTCTTGGTAGAAGTAGCCGTTGCCAACGAACACATCTGACGCCGTCGCGCTCCCAGACGACAGCCTCACCCACAATTGCTGTGGGTGTTAAATAGGCGCCTGTACAATGGTAGCGCACGGTGCCAGATAGTTGGCCACCAACGACAAGACTCCTCCCAAGAGACGCGAGCCCGCACCAGTTGCAGCCGCTTTGCCGAGGACTGCGAAGCCGTCGACTTGGAGCTTCTCCACCTTCTGCGACGATAGGTTGTGCTCCTGGACTCCGACGATCACCCAGCCTCGCTCCTTGTAGTGCTCCGGCCATTCCCCAAAGCCTGGGCTATCCACACCCACTTTGCCTTGCCAATTATGTGAGGCCACCCTCAGTGGGAAGCCTTTCACAAATTGGGAAGAACGAAGCTGGTGCCGATGCCTGCGCTTCGGTTGAGCCCGCCTGGAGCCCTCCGCCACCCTCCACGGCCCATCCTGCACCCTCCGCCCCAGCTCCTCCAGCTCTCGCATCCCGCCCCACTCCGCCAAGGGAGATTCACCGCTTGAGGCTTCGCCCTGGGGCTCGTCGACTTCCACGTCGAGCACCCAGTAGCCAAACCCCTGCTTGCGAAGCTCCCTCTGCATCTCTACATACTGGGCACCCCCCGTGCAGCCCGCTGCTTCTCTCTTTCCGGAAAGTCCTACCCGTCGCAACGTGAACCTTTCCCGTGAAGAACTTACGCTCCCGCAGCAGCCGCACCATCTTCTCCGCCTCCTCACAAGACGCACATTTAATCCGCAAATGCCGCCCGCTACCTCTGCCCGCGAATTCCACCTCGACTTCCCCGAGACCGAGAATTCGGAGCTCTCGCGCCATGACCACTGTCTGAGGACATGCGATAGCCCCCATACTATGCAACATCTCTTATCCAGCTCATTTCGTACCTTCCTCCGCCACCTCCTCGGTGGCGGTACCGCTTGCCACACGCCGTGACCAGACCTTTCCGGACGTGACTTCTCTTCCGAGGTTGGGGAGGGTGATCGAGATGCAGCAGGATTGCTGGCTCTACGTGATTCAGGTTGCCCGTCAGGTACGCGAGCACTCGACCACCCCACCCCGGCCGAGTAGCCATCGCCACCCGCAGGCGCACTCCCACGGGGAACGTCTAAACCTGAAGGATTACCGCCTTGACCCATAGGGCCAGCACTAGCGGCCGCGCTCTTCGCATAAGAACCTGACATATGTGGTATGGGACCCCGGTGCCGCATTGATCGAGTTGTAAACTCGATAAATGAGGACCCAGGTGGGGTTATTTAAAGCTCAACCCTTAAAAAGCATACGTGTACGTATGTATAGGAATACACACAAACACCTGCATCCGTAACCAGGCACGAGGCAGGACCCGCTGTGCATCATCGAGGTAGGTGTCGTGGCAAACCACCCTGCGTCCGATAAACGCTGCAAGTGAGTCATCTACCGAGAGCACAGAGTGACAGGCCCGTGCACGTGTACCCACCACCCCATAACCCTCCGCCAGAGCAACCCCATGGCATCCGCAGGATGAGCACGAAGAGTGCTGAGAGAGAGGGTGAGCCAGGAGCCCCGCTCCGGTCCGTCGTTACTTTGGTCATTTAGTCGTTTCAAGGCTTGTGGTAAGGTGTAGGGCCTCTCGCCTTCGTACAAACTCCGACCGACCGTAGTTTGGTTGACCATCCTTCGCGGTGACCCTCTGAACACAACCCCCTCCCCCAGTGCCCACCCCTTGTGATTCCAGAGGCCACCCCGAGCCAAGAGCCATGAGTATGATGAGCAACTCACATGAGTTACTCTCAGTAATTGGGACCCGTCTCATAAATCAATGGAACGTTTATCGTGCGCCCCTCATAGGCTCAGCCCGCCCATGTGAAAGCTAGGCCTCGCCCAAAGCAAAGCAAAGCAAAGCCAAAAAAAAAAAAAAAAAAAAAAAAAAAAAAAAAAAAAGAGAGAGAGAGAGAGAGAGAGAGAGAGAGAGAGAGAGAGAGAGAGAGAAAGAGAGAGAGCGAGCGAGAGCGAGGCCGCCGTGGCTCGCCCGCAATCCAGCTGGGTGCACCTCGTCACAAGCACTCATCGGCGTGAGCTCATAGCTGTGTGCGACATAGGTACAAGAGCAAGAGGAGAAACA
>WBZZ01006126.1:75000-80000 GCA_019918135.1 Paulinella micropora
ATCCTTCAGGGCAGAGATACTGCACGCAATCAAGGGCAGCTTTCCAGATGGAGCATGGGTATGGTACTTCCACCATGAGTTGTAGTGTGGCTGATAGGAAAAGATCTTCCGAGTTAGTTTGGCGCGCAAAGTTGGCTAGCATACCCATAAGGGTGGCGTGAAGTATTGTACGGTTAATATGAGTGGAGTATGGTGGAAGGCGCTGCATTGGTTGCCGATTATGGGACATTATGTGCTTCCAGTTTTGAAGAGTGGTCGGATGTTGAATCCCAGGGCTGGGTCTTGGTGCAGCTGTATGAAATATGTTCCCGCAAAATCCACTTCGAAAGTATTGTTGACTGGCTCCAACACGTTTTCGTCCAGTTCAAGGCCGCCCGTGTAGGCATGGGGTTGCGATGGCGATTCGATAGTTGTGCCAGAGTCACGTATTGCTTGCAGTAGCTTTTGGGCTTCCTTGACATCTAGTTCGTCACTCCAGTTTGCAAATATAAGTAGTAGAAGGTAGTTAATGGGGTTGCGATGGCGATTCGATAGTTGTGCCAGAGTCACGTATTGCTTGCAGTAGCTTTTGGGCTTCCTTGACATCTAGTTCGTCACTCCAGTTTGCAAATATAAGTAGTAGAAGGTAGTTAATTTGGCGTATGCTATAGATGTGTTTAGTAAATGATGGCGTTAGTAGCGTACGAATCAAGACCGCTTCATCACACATGCACTTCATCTGCGCGAGGGGGGAAGATAGATATCTACCGATTGGGCATCCATCCTTTTGGACGAAGACAGCATCGCCAAGAGTGAAATGGGAGTGGGCAAAGTCCGGTGATACAATATTAATTATGTCGTCAAAAGTGAAGCCAATGTAGTCTTGCGGAGCGTAGCTGCGGTTCCACCCGATGTCATATTTGCCGGTTTGTTTGAGAGTTTTGGAAATGTATACTATCGGCTTCCAGTTTCTAGTTTTTGGGGGTTGGAAGATGATATGGGCAAGGGCGAAACGTAGAGATTGCATTGTACTTGATTGGGCTAGCCAAATAATAACATTAATTAATACGTCGGAGCTATACATCATCTTTGTCATATAAACTTTTACATCAATGCTAATATCGACAAATCAAGGATGTCATGATTAATATATAAAAGCGGCTGGGGCAATGTCACGGTCGCCACTACCATTGTTGAAACTTGATTGAGGTTGTGAAATTCAAGTTTCTCATGAATGCACACTGGGTCAGGCCTCAGGCAGGTTCGCTTGTACTTATAATAAATATCCGACATTCATATTACTCCGTAGTTGACTCCGTGACAGTATTGTTCTACATGGTGTGTTTCAATAGGTATTATTATCCCACACTGCCATCCATTCATGTTACGGTATTTCACAAATATAATTTGCCTCACTAAGGGATCGCAGCGCCGCAGGTCACACAGGTTCGTTCGTAGTCATATGCAAAGTGCTGCGTATGCAGCTACATATATACATACATACATACATAGTATGACATACATACATACATATATACATACATACATACATACATACATACATACATAAGAATGCAGGCCGGTACAGAGATTGTACATTTCCTACCTATTAATATATACCTATCTCTTGTGAACAACATTCAAAGGGCAAAATCGTCAAAGTTGGAAGTAAGCATTCTCCATCAATGTTAGTACTATGACGATGCTGATGCCTTTGTCTGAAAGCTCAAGACAAGAGAGAGAGAGAGAGAGAGAGAGAGAGAGAGAGAGAGAGAGAGACAGAGAGAGAGAGAGAGAGAGAGAGAGAGAGAGAGAGAGACAGAGAGAGAGATCGAGAGAGAGATCGAGAGAGAGAGAGAGAGATCGAGAGAGAGAACGAGAGAGAGAGAGAGAGAGAGAGAGAGAGAGAGAGAGAGAGAGAGAGAGAAAGAGAGCTTTTCAATGGTGTGCTCTGTTTTTTTGTATCTCAAAGATTGAAAGAGAAAAACAAGTTCAAATTGGGCGAGTTTGCGATGTTGAGTATGGCTAGTAATATATCTACCTGAACAGGGTCAGCCGAGCCAGAAGGACAAGGTCGTCAGTTATAACATAACATGAAATAATGTAACATGACATAACACGGCATGAGATAACAAAGCATAACATCACACTCTACCTATCTATCTACCTGATCAGAAGGACAAAGTTTCCAGTAAGGTGGCTGGTCACACACTGAAGAGAAGGAGAGAGAGAGAGAGAGAGAGAGAGAGAGAGAGAGAGAGAGAGAGAGATATCCTTCTACTCTCTCTCTCTCTCTCTCTCTCTCGCTCTCTCTCTCTCTCTCTCTCTCTCATACACAAGCACCACACACACACACACATACATACATACACACACACACACAAACATACAAACATACAAACATACAAACATACAAACATACATAGTTATACAACACATACATAGTTATATACCTGGGCACGGCATGCTCCAGCCTGATCGGTTGCCTTCATAGATACATACATACATACATACATACACACTATATATATATATGTATATGTATATGTATATGTATATGTATATGTACATATATATATATGTATATGTATATGTATATGTATATGTATATATATACATGTATATATATATATATTTGTATATATACATATACATATATATATGTATATATATACATATATATATGTACATATACATATATATATATATGTATATATATATACATACATACATACATACATACATACATACGTACGTACGTACATACGTACGTGCGTAGGTATGTACATACCGTATATACGTGCGCACGTACGTACATACATAAGTTGCATACATACATACATACATATACCTACATGCATACATACATACATACATACATGCATACATGCATACATGCATGCATACATACATGCATGCATACATGCATACATACATACATACATAACATACATACATGACATACATACATAACATACATACTTATGCATGCATACATACATATATACATACATATATACATACATATGCATACATACATGTGCATGCATACAAACATACATACATACATACATACATACATAAATACATACATACATACATACATACATGCATACATACATACATACATACATACATACAGACATAAAAGACATAAAATACATAACATGACATACATACATACATACATACATACATACATATATATATATACATACATACATACATACATACATACATACATACATGCATATACGTACGTACTTAAATATATACGTACGTACGTACGTATGCATGCATGCATACATACATACATACATACGTACATACATACATACATACATACATACATACATACATACATGCATACGTACATACACACATACATAACATAACATACTAACATACATACATACATACATACAAACATACACACATACATATACGTACGTACTTAAGTACGTACTTAAGTACGTACGTACGTACGTACGTACGTACGTAACGTACGTACGTATATGTATGTATGTATGTATGTATGTATGTTTGTATGTATGGTTGTATGTATGTTTGTATGTATGTTTGTATGTATGTGTTTGTATGTATGTATGTATGTGTATGTATGTATGTATGTATGTACTTATGTATGTTATGTATGTTATGTATGTTATGTATGTTATGTATGTATGTATGTATGTATGTATGTATGTAGGTATGTATGAATGCAATACATACATACATACATACATACATACATACATACATGCAGACATACATACATACATATATAAGTATGTACGTACTTAAGTACGTACGTACGTACGTACATACCTCGTCTGTGTGCAGGTGGCTCCTTCTTCTCTCCCATGTCCCACCCTATATATATATACATATATATATATAAATAGATAGATAGATAGATAGATAGATAGATAGATAGATATATGTGTGTGTATGTATATATATATATATATATATATATATATAGAGAGAGAGAGAGAGAGAGGGAGGGAGAGAGAGAGAGAAGAAAGAGAGAAAGAGAAAGCAACCTGGTCCAGAGAAAATCCACTTCTTGTCTCGCGCGGAATCTTATCTGATAAAACCGGATGTTTTCACGTGAACGTATCCTTGTCAAAGATTGTATGTTATGTTATGTGCTGTTATGCTATGTTATGTTATGTTATGTTATGTTATGTTATGTTATGTTATGTTTACGTTGTGTTTATGTTGTGTTTTGTTAATGTGTATATTAATGTTAATGTTAATGTTAATGTTAATGCTAATCAACATGTAAATGTTAATGTTAATGTTAATGTTAATGTTTATGTTAATGTTAATGTTAATGTTAATGAAAATGAAAATGTTACGCTGATTTTCATGTTCATTTTATGTTGATGTTTAATGTTTAATGTTTAATGATTAATGTTTAATGACATTGTTAATGTCCATGTTAATGTCAATGTTAATGTCAATGTTAATGTCAATGTTAATGTCAATGTTAATGTCAATGTTAATGTTAATGTTAATGTTAATGTTAATGTTTTTGTTAATGTAATGTTAATGTGTTATGTTAATGTGTTATGTTAATGTGAATGTTAATCTTAATATTAATGTTAAATTAATAATGCTGATGTTAATGTTGATGTTAATGTTGATGTTAATGTTGATGTTAATGTTGATGTTAATGTTGACGTTGATGTTGATGTTGATGTTAATGTTAATGTTAATGTTAATGTTAATTTAATGTTAATGTTAATGTTAATGTTAATTTTAATGATAATGATAATGTTAATGTCAATGTCGATGTTGATGTTGATGTTAATATTGATGTTGATGTTAATGTTAATGTTGATGTTCATGTTAACGGTAATGATGTTCATGTTAACGGTAATAATCCTAATGTTGATGTTAATGTTCATGTCAATGTTAACGTTAATGTTCATGCTTATGTGCATGCTTATGTTCATGCTTATGTTCATGCTTATGTTCATGATTATGGTCATGCCTGTTCATGATTATGTTCA
>WBZZ01006126.1:85000-95000 GCA_019918135.1 Paulinella micropora
ATTAATTATTTTTAGAAAAAGTATCTTACCTAATATATACATAACTGTAAAATGTCAAAACCACCACTACCACCAAGACCAAACAAGCAATATGTTTAACTTCTTCAAGCTAAGAAAAGTTGAAACGAAAGATAAAAGAAACAGCCAGGACCTTTTATCTAACATTCGTAGTAATATGAATGCAAATCTCCGCGATGCTAAGACTAGGGAGCGAAGAGGCGAGAGTTTAGAGCAAACGATTATGAAGTTAGGAGAGATAATCGGCTGAACTCCCTCACATTCAAATTTAGGGAGCTAGACATAAGCTTCTACGATACAGACAAGACACCTTGGAAGAGAAGGTATTGATACCCGCTATACGATATACTAGAAGGGAAGGGATGACTAACAATGCTGATGTTAATATATCTATAACATACTCAACAGCTCCCGCTAATGAACGATACGACCACTATTTAAAAAAGAAAAGTTTTATTTCATTTCAATTCAGCCAATACGATACAGTATTTATGGTTGCTTTGAACGAGTTCAACATAAACAACATTGAAGCGAGCGAGAATGGATATGAAAGAAACATACTATATGTGGAAATAACCATAGTTCAAGAAAACTACGGAGGATGCTATGAAGGTAAAACAGAAAAGAGTGAGAAAGTTGAAGAAAGTAAAAAGATATCTCCTCCAAGCAAAAACAACAACTGCTTATTCTTCTTATGTAATGATATATTAGATATTCATCCGATTAACAAGAACAAGTGTAATATAGTCTGAGCTGAATTCAACATTCCACCAAACTCACCAATACTATTTTCAATAGCGGTTGAAATATTGAAAAAATATATTAAGGAACGGAAAACGTATGAAATAACTGACCATATTATGATGCAGACATTCAGCACAAACGAAGAAGGACAAGAACATGACAAACTAATCTTTTTGGAGAATAATCATTATTAATGATTAGTTAAGCAGTTTAAGAAACGATGCGAAGACTGTCTGCGACCATATTTAAACAAACATAAATCTAATCTTAACAGGAAAAAATATGCGGATATTAAATTGAAGAATGGCAAAAGACACCTCATAACTAAGTTCCACACGGAAGAACAAATAAAGAACTACCAATTCTCCATTACGATTTGGAATCATTTAGAAATACAAACATCGCTGTCGGTTACGATATCCACGACTGCTACATTGTCGGATATACTCAGGTGTCTGAGTGTTTCAAATACATAGCTGGTAAAAATTATATCAGTCAATTTGTTAATTTACTAATTAAATGATGCAATAAGGTAAAAGCAAGATGCGTTCCGAAATGTAAAAATGACAAGCCACTAGTTCTATATGTTAATGATTTTAACGGAGCGAACTTTGACAACTACTTTACACATCAAGAATTAATCAGAAGGGGTATTAAGATTAAGTCGTCAAAAATTAATAACGTTTCTATTATCTGCTTAGAGTTTGAAAATGTTAAGATGTGGGATATGTGTAAGCATACACAAGGAAGTCTGAAAGCAAATCTTGAAAGTATGGGATGCGAAATCCTCAAAGGCGACTTTGACCATAACCGTGCCAAAAAGTGGGAGGATATGGACGACAAGACGAGGCATGATTGTTTAGCTTATCTTTAAAACGATGTTATGAGTTTGAAGGAATTGTATGAGAAATTAAACACTACATTTACAGCTCATAAGATCAATCTAACTTCATATATCTCAACTTCAAGTCTGGCTTTCAACATATGTAAGAAATATGTAGACTGTAAATATGAAGTGAGACTTCCAACGGTGGAGCAGGAAAGAGCATTATTTCAGAGAGAATAATAAGATTATTTCAGAGAGAATAATATTGAACACCTGACGGTTGAAGTGGGCGACCACCGGGATCTTGCGATTGTGGACATTGTAATCAGAACTATAAGGTGGTAGCTTGACATTCTATTTGAAACTAACTGCAATTTTGATTCGCTTTCTTGGATTGATTATATAGTAGATGCTTATAATATGCGGTTTCATAGAACAATTCAAGCTAAACTGATTGATATATTTAAGGGTGGAAATAAAAATAAACAACTGATTCAACTGGATGGGTTAGTAGACGACTATAGCATCGGCGATAAGGTGCGAAAGGAAAACAAAAGAAGCATTTTCAGCAAAGGTGAGAAAAGTTGGATCGTTCTGGCTTCAAAATCGTTCTCAGTAATGACAAACTAGTCAGCACTCGTGAATGATTAAAAACTAAGTTTAATGTACAGGTTGATGATGAGGAACAGATAGAAACTAAACTTTAAAAAATAACGAAGGAGAAAAAATAAAAAAACAGTTAAAAAGAGATGTTGATGAAGGAAATATAAGAATTTCAAATAGAACTAGAAAGCAAGTTGAAAAGTTAGACATTTAATAACTGAATACATTCAATCCTATTTCTTCAACACTATCCATAAATATTTTATGTTTTCTTGTTTTGTAATGTCGTTCTCTAGACATAAACATATACACAGACCCGCAGACACATTTCATTTTTTTGTTTAACTTATCTAAGTTTTTCTCTCTGTTCTCTTTGTTTTATTTTTTCTTTTTATCTATGTTATCTTTATTATTACAATATTGCTTCATATCAAGAAGTAATTTTTCACTATTAACTTTGTAATAATTTCTGCTTTTTTATTTAGTCTTTCTTTATTTTCCTTGTTCCATTCTGTTTTTGTTCTTCCTGTGATTTGTTTGTTTATGAACTTTTCACTCGCTCTAATTATTTCTCATTCTCTCTTACAAAGTTTCATTCTGTTATTACAAAGAAACATTTCAATAAGTTCAATGTAGTTATCATATTTCAAAATTTCAAAAGAAGATACATACAATGTTTTATATTCATAGCCCTTCCTATGTTGATACAACCTTTTATGTAGTGGATTTGTAGTTGAACCAATATATATTTGGTCTGTCTGAACGAATAGCATAAATCTTTCCTTATTTGTATTCTTGCATTTGTCTTTTGTCGTCCTTGTTGTCTTCTTATGTCTTATTATATCATTTTCTTTAATAGGAAATAATAATTACTGTCTGTTAGAATTTCTGTAGCTAGGGGTCTGGGATAGTCTACCTGGGCTGGTAGGGGATGCCTTCACTTATCAAACATAAGCTACACTTCTTGGATTTTCTGAATTCTGAGAATGAAGTGTCGACGATTTTTGTCGCTGAGAAAAAGGTTTAGGTGGGCGGTTTCTGTCTTTTATTTTCATTTTTTCATTTTTTGTTTTTAGTTATTCCATATAATCCTTACTTGGACCGTTTGGATTATTTTCTAGATGTTCTATTTCTAACTTTCCTGATGGAGTGGTTTGAAATGCTTTTCTCGTTTTGGTGGCCCGGTATGGCTATCGCAAAAAATTCTGTTCTGGGTTCTGTCATCATTTGTTTTCTTTTTTCCTAATTTTCAGACATGTTATTTTTGGTGGTATTGTGTTTTTTGTTATTATCAATGTGGTGTGTGGTTTTTGTTCCATTCCATATTTCCTTATTTCTATCATATCATAGTTTTATTTATGTTTCTTCTTCCTTCCTTCTTTTCCTTCTCCTTTTTGATTTCCTCTTGATTTCCTCTTGTTTGTTGATTTTTGGTGATTTGGACTGAAAGACCCTTTTTTTTGAGGGCATTTTCTTGAAAATGACCCTAAAAAAGGGTAATTATCTTCTACATACATATACATACATACACATACATACATAACATAACATAACATAACAGGGGGAAGGGGAGGGGGGGGGGGGGGGGGGGGGTGGAGGGGGAAGGTGGTGGGATGGGAATGATGCCGAGCAGTTACCCTTTGCAGAGGGGCTGCAGTACACCTGCCAAATGTGCGTGAAGGTGGTGATGGTTGTATCAATAGCAACTGAAACAGCAGCTGAGCAGTAGTAGTGATAGCAGTAGTAGTAGTAGTAGCAGTAGCAGCAGCAGCAGTAGTAGTAGTAGTAGTAGTAGTAGTAGTAGTAGTAGTAGTAGTTGTATTAGTAGTAGTAGTAGTGGTAGTA
Organism: Paulinella micropora; assembly: GCA_019918135.1. NCBI lineage: Eukaryota > Cercozoa > Imbricatea > Euglyphida > Paulinellidae > Paulinella > Paulinella micropora. Next base: position 89,037 of record WBZZ01006126.1, read on the forward strand.
GTAGTAGTAGTAGTAGTAGTAGTAGTAGTAGTAGTAGTAGTAGTAGTAGTAGTAGTAGTAGTAGTAGTAGTAGTAGTAGTAGTAGTAGTAGTAGTAGTAGTAGTAGTAGTAGTAGTAGTAGTAGTAGTAGTAGTAGTAGCAGCAGCAGCAGTGCCCGGCAGTAATGGTAGAAGTAGTAGTAGTAGTAGTAACATAACATAACATAAATAACATAACATAACATGACATGACATAACATAACATAGCATAACATAACATAACATGACATGACATGAGATGACATGACATAACATAACATAACATAACATATCATAACATATACATAACATATACATAACATATACATAACATATACATAACATATACATAACATATACATAACATAACAACATAACATAACATGACATAACATGACATAACATGACATAACATAACATAACATAACATAACATAACGTAACATAACGTAACATAACGTAACATAACGTAACATAACATAACATAACATAACATAACATGACATGACATAACATGACATAACATAACATAGCATAGCATAGCACAACACAGATAAATAGATAAATAGATAGATAGATAGATAGATAGATAGATAGATAGATAGATAGATAGATAGATAGATAGATAGATGATAGATAGATAGATGAAATATCGACTAATGTCAGAAAAAAGGAGCTTCTGATTTCGTCAACCAGGAAGTCTGTGGGTAAAGTATTAACCCGATGCCCAGCTAAGCCGTGATGTTTGCACGGAAGGGACTGATACAGGCAATACCAAAGCTTCCTAGTACCAGGCGGGGCCAGGGCTCGTTCCATAAAGCGCCCCTTGCAGAACGAGCTCCCACCTCCATTACAGAGGGCCCAGTAAGCAGATGGAGTTTCGAGACTGTTCGACAGTCTAGTATAAACCGACAGAGCACTGTGGGTTTTATTCCGGGCTAGATAGATGGATAGATAGATAGATAGATAGATAGATAGATAGATAGATAGATAGATAGATAGATAGATAGATGAGATATCGACTAATGTCAGAAAAAAGGAGCTTCTGATTTCGTCAACCAAAGAAGTCTGTGGGTAAAGTATATGCACGGAAGGGACTGATACAGGCGCTACCAAACCTCCCTAGTACCAGGCGGGGCCAGGGCTCGTTCCATAAAGCGCCCCTTGCAGAACGAGCTCCCACCTCCATTACAGAGGACCCAGTAAGCAGATGGAGTTTCGAGATTGTTCGACAGAGTATAAACCGACAGAGCACTGTGGGTTTTATTCCGGGCTCAACAAGCGAGAAAGGGCACCCTGAGGGAACAGGATTGTGCTTCCCGTCGCTATTTCGGCATGTGACTCATAGGCGTATGGCTAGGCACACATAAGGCACCCCACCACGGGCCCAGCACACCCACACCATCCCCTAATTCTCTGTCTGTCGACAGATGGCACCCATTTCAAAAAAAACCAAGCCCAAGGGAGGGTCAGTGACACCTCAAGTGGCCTTGGTTCACTCCGTGGAGTAAGTGATGAGAGATAGATAGATAGATAGATAGATAGATAGATAGATAGATAGTAGTAGTAGTAGTAGTAGTAGTAGTAGTAGTAGTAGTAGTAGTAGTAGTAGTAGTAGTAGTAGCAGTAGTAGTAGTAGTAGTACTAGTAGTAGTAGTAGTCGATTCAAGCTAAGTTGGCCTTTTCTACGTCCCCTGCCGGTCCGTGGGCATGCTTCTTTGCCAAACGATGTACCGTCTTTTATGTTCAATATGCGGGCTGCTCTTGTTACCGCTTTCAGTTTGTTTGTATGCATGTTTGTATGTTTGTATGTATGTATTTATGTTTATATATATATATATATATATATATATATATATATGTTTATCTTTTTTTGTATGTATGTATGTTTGTACGTATGTATGTATGTATGTATGTATGTATGTATGTATGTATGTATGTATGTGCATGCATGTATGTATGTATGTATGTATGTATGTCTATACATGTACATATGTATGTACATGTACATATGTATGTACATGCATGCATACATGCACACATACGCATGCCTACATACATACGTTCATACATGCATACATGCATACATACATATATTGCATACACTTAATACATAAATACATACTAATTACATACTTACACACATACGTACATAAATGCATACATGCATAAATACATACATACACACAAACGTACATACATACATACATACATACATAGATAAATATATATGCATACATACATACATACATAAACTCATACATAATATAGACATACATACCTTCCTACCTACAAAGAGACATAGTTATTACATACATACCATCCATCCATATACATACCATCCATACATATCATACATACATCATACATACATACACTATACATACATATCATACATATATACCTATATACATACATACATACATACATGCAAACATACATGCAAACATACATACATACATACATACATACATACATACACATACATAGATACATACATACACTATGGTACGTTCATGCATACACACGTACATACATGCATACAAAGACGTGCACACATACATACCTACATACCTACATAGATACATATACATAAATACATACATACCTACATACCTAGATAGATACATATACATAAATACATACATGCATATACATACATACATACATACATACATACATACATACATACGCATGTACATACATAAACATACGTACATACATATATACATACCGACGTAAACATACATACATAAATAAACATAAATAAACATACTACGTACATACATACATATATACATACAAACATACATACATACACTCAAACAAACATACATACAGACAGACATGCATACGTCCTTACATACCTACATCTACACTCATAAATGTATTAACCACACTTTGAACCAAATATTTAGCATGTTTTTGCTCATGGGCTCCTCCTTTGAACGATCTATCGCATGTTTATATTCTACTCTGTGGGTTCTGCGGTCGTAAGCATGAATTTCTCTTACGGTCACTTCGACTCGGATTACGCTGGATGTGACTTTCCTGTTTTACATTTTCACCATTAGATAAAAAATTAAGTCTAAAAATGGGGGGAAGGGGGGGGGGTGGGAGGGTCTAAAATTTTTCTGGAAAACGACAGATCTTTAAAACTAAATAGTGGATGTTACTGTGGAAAGGATGATATTGAAAGTAATCATGCATATGGAAATTTATTGTCGGAAATATTATTGATAATAATATATAGTAGCGAGTTGTAATATTAATATTCTTCGTACACTGAAGAACTTTGTAACAAAACCAGACTCTGAAGTCGCTTGTGTGTGTGTGTGTGTGGGGGGGGGGGGGGGGGGGTATTAATAGAGTATTCAACGGTGGATGTTTGAAAGAGATAGTGCAGGGGGGGGGGGGGGGGGGTTATTTGAACATTTTGAAGCAGAAACTGCACCCTGAACTTGTATTAATAATGGGAAGCAGAGTAAGGGAAGAACTTTAGAGCAGAAACAGGAACAGTGACTTACTGATATTAATACTAATTAATATTATTTTCATATTAATACGTGTCACGGAGCGGCGGGGGGGGGGGGGGGGGGGGAGGGAGGGGTGGTGGTGGTTGGCAGACAAGAGGTTCAACTAGCTAGTCAACTTGGGCACCAGCCGCGGGCAAGCTCATCATCAGAGCTGTCATAAGCAGTCTCGGATGACGCAGGATTCGAAGATCATAAATTGAATTCACTATGATCAGTTCAAAGCAGCCTTCTCAGAATGCAAAATTCACTGAAGCCTAGATCAAGTTTCGGCTTAGTTGCTTTGACGGAATCTTCTCCGAGTCAATGTTTGACCAGAGCACTGAGTCCGACCATGCCCCTCAATGAGCACTCAGTGAAGCCAGCCGCGTGGAGGACTTGAATCACGAAAAGCCTTGATGGCCGCGACAGGTGAAATGAAACTATTAATATTAATATTAATACTGACCTCAGCAGAGTCTTGCCAAGGCCACGGTAGAGAGACTCGACGAGCTGAGAGAGAGAGGAAGGGGGGGGGGGGGGGGGGGTGAAACTAAGATCAGGCTATTACTATTGACCCTAGGGTTAATAGAAATTCAAGTACTGTCTATGATTAATAGTATTAATCTGATTAATATTAATAGCTGCCTCCTTGACTCCTGGGACCACTGGGTTTTTTGATTATATTATTTTTGAAGTCATTTATTTAATTTCATTGTCACGGTGTCACCGGTTGTTGCCACAATGCTTGTCGTCACGGATGTAGCCTACGGTCACTGTTAACTCATTACACAATACTGCCACGGTTTCTGTCACAAAGTTATTCAGTGTACCAAGATTTTTAATATATATTAATGTTAATTATTATTATTAATATTTAATATTAGTCTTAGTAATACAACTAACTACCAATAATGTTGTTCATGAGTACTTCCGGCAATCACTTGAATTTTGATAGGCACTATTACTTTCAAGAGAATATTGCAGTTGCCCGTAGTGACGTCCAACAACTAATTTAAAGATATTACTGAATTTGTTATTTTTCAGTAAAATTATACAACAGCCCCCCCCCCTCTCAATATTTTTAGAGTTATTCATAATTTTTATCTCGTGAAGGTACCGGTGGCAGGGAGAAAGAAAAACCCACGACGAGCGCAAAAAACAGCATTGGTTGCTGCCCCGGCGATTTTGGCGCGCTAATTGTGCACAACAGACTCTTTGGCGTGAAAGGAATTTTACCGAATCTTGCGTGCGTTGGGGTTTTCAGATAGAAAAAAAATTCTCGTCTGCCGCCAAGGAAGCTTTCCCCCAAAAATCGGGGGAAGGCAGGGAGGGGGGGGGGGGGGGTTAAAGAGAGAGAGAGAGAGAGAGAGAGAGAGAGAGAGAAAATGTTTCCCCGGTTTTCGGGGAGAAGGGCGGGGGGGGGGGGGGGGCAGGAAAAAATCAGACCCACAAATTCTCCCAGGCCCCGGGTGGTGTAAGTGTGTGGGGGGTGGGGGGGGGGGGGGGGGGATGGTGAGAGGGAAAAAAATCACGACGAGCAAAAGAAAATGTAGTTTGGCCGCTGACCCGGCGATTTTGGCGAGCTGGTCGTGCATAACGGACTGTTGGGCTTGAAAAAAATCGAATTGAATCTTGCGTGAAGGAGGACGGTTGGATTTTCCACGCGCCCACCTGTCACCTCCGCTGTTGGCGGGAATTCCAATTCCACCCCGCGCATAGAAGAAAATTTTTCCTCCTCGGCCGCCCAAAAATGTTCCCCTGATTTACGGGGAAGGCCCGGGGGGGGGGGGGGGTGGGGGGTGTAGAAAAAATCTGTTCCTTGATTTTTGGGGAAGGCCTGGGGTGGGGTGGGGGCGGGGCAGAAAAAATTTGTTTCATGACTTTTGGGGAAAGCCCGGGAGGGGGCAAATGGTGTCAGGAAAAAAAAATCGACGAGCGAAAAAAAAAAATGCAATTTGGCGGCTGACCCGGCAATGTTGGCGCGCTGGTCGTACAATGGACTCTTTGGCGTGAAAGAAATGTTACCGAACCTTGCGTGCATTGGGACCGACCTACTTACCAACCTAACTGCCTGCCAACCTGTCTACCTACCAACCCACCGACCTACCTATCGACTTACCTTGGCAACCACCCACCACAGAATTTGAAAGGGAGATGGGTAGGAAAGGACAACTATATTTTAGAGAAAACTAATATTAAGGCTGCGGCTGCTGTTAGTGTTGTTGCTGCTACAACCATTTGTTGCTGCAAGTAATAGCTGCAGCGTACAACTCGCCGTTGGACTCGAAGAAAACCTCCGGAAACGTGACGTGGAACAAATTCTTCCAGGCACCACCGTCTGCGGGCCTGGCGGAGACAAAGAACTTCCATGCGCGGCGCCGGGCCCAGCTTCTGCAACCCCAGCCTGGTTTGCTCACGCAAGGCGCTCAGTCG
>WBZZ01006126.1:97500-101830 GCA_019918135.1 Paulinella micropora
CAGGTTAAAACATAAATTTAACGCGGTTATGACTGCAAACACTGCATCATTATGGGGTTATTTTTATCGTTTTTCCTGTTGGCTGAATAAGAAAAAACAGTTATCACTTTTAGCCTAGCCTAGTAGTAGTAGTAGTAGTAGTAGTACTAATAGTTTTTCCCAGTAGCTGAATAAGGAAAAACAGTAAACCTTTTAGCCTAGCCTAGTAGTAGTAGTAGTAGTAGTAGTAGTAGTAGTAGTAGTAGTAGTAGTAGTAGTAGTAGTAGTGGTAGTAGTGGTAGTAGTAGTAGTAGTAGTAGTAGTAGTAGTAGTAGTAGAAGTAGTAGTAGTAGTAAGTAGTAGTAGTAGTAGTAGTAGCAGCAGTAGTAGTAGTAGCAGTAGTAGTAGTAGTAGTAGTAGTAGTAGTAGTAGTAGTAGTAGTAGTAGTAGTAGAAGTCTCGTTAAAACAAAAAAGCCTTGTGTTTTTCCTATTTGTACAATACGTTCTGCCTCCACTCTTATGTTGAAGCTGTAATTCGGGTTAAAGCTATGTACGTGTGTATGCATGAACGTACCATAGTGTATGTATGTATATATGTATGTGTATGTATGTATGTATGTATGTATGTATGTTTGCATGTATGTTTGCATGTATGTATGTATGTATGTATGTATGTATATAGGTATATATGTATGATATGTATGTATATTGTATGTATGTATGATGTATGTATGATATGTATGGATGGTATGTATATGGATGGATGGTATGTATGTAATAACTATGTCTCTTTGTAGGTAGGAAGGTATGTATGTCTATATTATGTATGAGTTTATGTATGTATGTATGTATGCATATATATTTATCTATGTATGTATGTATGTATGTATGTATGTACGTTTGTGTGTATGTATGTATTTATGCATGTATGCATTTATGTACGTATGTGTGTAAGTATGTAATTAGTATGTATTTATGTATTAAGTGTATGCAATATATGTATGTATGCATGTATGCATGTATGAACGTATGTATGTAGGCATGCGTATGTGTGCATGTATGCATGCATGTACATACATATGTACATGTACATACATATGTACATGTATAGACATACATACATACATACATACATGCATGCACATACATACATACATACAAACATACATACATACATACGTACAAACATACATACATACAAAAAAAGATAACCATATATATATATATATATATATATATATATATATATATATATATATATATATATATATATATATATATATATATATATATATATATATATATATATATACATACGAGTAGAAGAAATGTCGATAGGCCTGATAAAACAGGATGCCATTTTTGCAGGGGTTGGATAATCTACTGCCTTTTTGCCCCCGGTCCGTGTAGGAAAAAATGGCATTCGACCCCACCCACAAGCGCGGTTCCCCTTATTTTTAAAAAAGTTCCCGGCCACATTTTTTTTTTGTAAAAAACAGACGATTGATCAAACCCTAAACCCTTGTGGTTTTTTGTCTTGTTGCAGGCTGATGGCGCAGTTAGCAAAGAAGACTAACCTTGTTCAACTTGTCTTCACCCCACGCCCTGGTAGATCGAAGTTCACCTTTCAGACTGTCACTTCCCTCTTTGGCAAGTCACCAGAGCCATCGCCACTCAAGGTACGAAAAGCGGCTAGTGTTCCTGCCAAGCCACCCAAGCGGGCACAAAAAGCGGCGGAGAGTTCACCTCACGCTGCCAGTAGTCCCACAGGGTCGCCTGAGCGGGTGCCTGCTGCCAGTAGTCCTGCCAAGCCACGCAAGGTACGAAAAGCGGCTAGTGTTCCTGCCAAGCAACCCAAGCGGGCACGAAAAGCGGCGGAGAGTTCACCTCACGCTGCCAGTATTCCCACAGGGTCGCCTGAGCGGGTGCCTGCTGTCAGTAGTCCTGTCGACCCTGCTGCCAGTAGCCCCCCTGAGTCACCCAGGCGGGCGCGAAAAGCGTTAGAGGCTGCGAATCTTCTCTTTGCAGGACAGTTCAAGGCATTTGCTGCAACCGAGCGTGTGAGAAAAGCAGCCAAGAGTCCATCTCGTGCTGCCAGTATTGCACTGCTTCGGAAGCTCAAGGGTCTGGCTTCTCTGAGCACAGAGGATCGCTATCTGCTCATGAAGGATGTTGCTGAGATGCCGTCTACTGCCGTTGGCGAATACGTGGTGCTCGGCGAACAGGAAGATGTAACGAGCGCTATCTGGCAGCTGCAGCAGATGCCACGTGAAGATCTGCTGGAGGAGATGGAGCGACACAAGCCGGAGCACGACTGCAGGCCCGATGAGATGCGAGACATGCAGGAGTTCCTCTATATCTGCTACGACTGGACTCAACAGCCCTACGGGTCAGCAAAGGACGTGGCCAGCGGAAAGGTCGTAGAGCGCCCCCCTACGCCAGGGCGCGAGCCGCTGGACATCGACGAGGAGAACGATTGTCTCATCATCGGTCTGGCCACTCAGACACCCGAGCCCAAGATAGAACAGCGACGCCTTCGAGACTTCAGGGACGAGTTCATCGGCCGCCCGAATAGCCGCGACCACGTGGAGAGATTGCGCACTGTCGGTCTCTGTCTGCAGAACGCCAACGCACGCAAGATGGCTGGCAGCGAACCTGAAGTCTTCTGGCCTCTGGGGGGAGGCAACAGCTTCCCGCTGGGCGACGGCGACCGTCTGTGGGCACGCTCTTCCTGCCACTGGCACTGTGTGGTTGACGCCTACATGAACGCTATCCATGCGCTGGGTGGCCTGCCAAAGTCACGTTTTCGCAACGATCTGCGCAACAAGTTCGGTGGCAACTGCCCTCTCAATGCACTGTTAGGTATCAAGCCCTTCAGTCGCGACGGCGTCGTCTACGCGCTGCGTCCCCTCAAGCACGTCTCATGGTACAGCCTCACGTCCGGCACCACGCTCAAGGGAGTCTTCTTGGTCGGCGGCGCTCACCACTGCATCTGCGTCGACCGCTCGCGCCGCAAGATACTCAACGCCGCGTCGCACTTCGAGATGGCGCTCACTCAGAAGAACCTCGCCGCCTGCTGTGTCTGGGATGGACCCATCGAGGTTGTGCGAGTTACAGCCGTTCAGCCGGCCGAAGTCTCGTGACGTGGCAGACACACCAGACACTTATGACAATATTTTTGCCCCCTATGGCAGGGGGCCGTGTGTAAAAAAAGCATGATTTTTAGGGGGGGGGGGTACTTTATTAAAAACTATGTCACATTTGTCATATTTGTCTTAAAAAAATTTTAGTTAAAATTAAAGGGAAAATCCGGCCAATAAATGACCAAATAACCACCCACCCCTTTTTCCTGGGCGGCCAGGCCACCTGAGACAAATATGACACGATTTTTCACGGGTGGTCCGGGGAGGGGCCGGGGTAAATTTTCGTGGTTTTCAGGGGGGGGGGGGTCCTTCGTTAAAAACCATGTCATATTTGTCTTATTTGTCTTAAAAAAAATTTTAGTGAAAAAATAATGGATAATACGGACACTACACACCACCACCACCACCCCCCCCCTTTTCCCAGGCGGCCGGCCGCGTGATACGGCCAAAAAAAGGCAATAGCCGGGCCGGCCGAGGAAGGGTGACGTGGCACGAGCCTCGTCGGTTTCGTCGTCGTGACATGGCCAGAACCCTCGAGTCTTCGACCGAGGGAAGTGACTAGCAGCCGGAACGAACCCTTTGCCATTTTTTCCAATCGCCACATGTCGTGGACAATTTCCCTGAAACTTACCGCGCCCGCAAAACAAGGGGGGAAATTTTCGCCAAACTTTTTTGCCGCGCAGCAACACACAGGGAAGTTTTCGTTCCTTTTTGTCTCCCCCTGGGTTTTCTTCCTGTGTAGGTACCACCTCGCAAAATGATGCTCGCTCTGCGTAACAAACGAACGACCGCTGGGACGGACGCCCAGCCCCTCAAGCGACGCCGCCTGGAGCTGCCCCCGCTCGCTCGCACTATCCCGCTCGCTCGCGCTATCCCGCGCCAACCGACCCCTGATTGGGCGCTGGAGGCTATCGCGTACGTGTACGACGATATTGCAGCAGAGAGAGCGCGTGTACCTGGATCTTATCTGCTGTCCGCTCTCATGGAGAAAATGGTTGATTTGTCTGGCCGATCAATCAAATGTCAATCGGTCGACATCGGCGGGCGTTTTGCGGTGGCGGACAATGCACTCTGTTCGTTGTTAGATCGGGCGATGATGGCTTTGCCGCCAGAGAGCCAGTCGATAAGAGACATTGCAGGATTGGTAGCGGCCGAACACAAGGGGTTGCGCCTGTTGGGAGAGGAGTTCGGCATGCTACCCGAGCTC
>WBZZ01006127.1:2500-7500 GCA_019918135.1 Paulinella micropora
ACAGATATGTGTTGTTGACACACACACACATGCATACATATATATATGTATATATAATACATACATGTATATATATACTCTCTCTCTCTCTCTCTCTCACACACACACACACACACACACAGACACACACACATAGATGCATGCATATTATACATGCATACATACCTACATATAATGTACATATATACATAGGGGATAAGCTGATCAGCGGTATGGTAGGCCAATCAGTTTCGCTGCTTAACCCGCTCAACGTCGCCCGCTCCTCCGCCCGCTCCTCCTCCAAAAGCCCTTAAGATTTTCCCTAAGTTGTTCCACACGAGAGTAATTCATAGGCAAGATGATCCCACTGTGACGTTCAGCGTTCTCCGCCAATCTTAGGGCAATTAGCAATGACTTCAAGCGCTTCTTTCTCAGTCAATACTGGTGTCCAGAATCTGTATCTTGGCTCATCAGTAAGCTCTTGACGAGGGCTTTCAAATGAGCCACTGCACAAGCGACAGCAACCAGGATTGGCTGAGATCGAAGCACTTGACGTTGTACTTAAGAACTAGGAACTTCTCATGACAATGCTGGCGCTGTCGTTTTCAAAGCCCAGAGCAAGTCTCCTCATCCTTCTCCGTCAATCTTTGTGCTAGGACGATGCGTGAGCTATCATTTTAAGAAGCACAGCGCACCTAGCAAGGGCTTTCGAAGCAGGTGCTCCGAATTGTTGTAGCCCAAACCCTGATTGAGAATAGTATATTATGCGACTAGCCACAAATTTGGCGTGTTTTGCGGGCGAGCCGGGTCGGCGAGCCCGCAAAACACGCCAAATTTGTGGCTAGTCGCATATGCAGCTTTATCGGTAACCTGACCACATTTTGTGGAGGCGACCGATAAAAAGAATTTTTTTTTTTCTTTTCTACGATTTTTTTGGGGGGGGGGGGGGGGGGGGGGCTGTTGAGCGTCGTTAGTAGGCGTATGTCTGTATGCCTTGACATGGGATAAGAATAAGTAGCAAGTGTTTGGCCCTTTTGTTCTTGGGCACAGCTTGCCGCTGGTGTAAATAATAGTCTATCTAAGGAAGACAGTGCTTGTGTCGTGGCTGTGTTGCGGTGCGATATGAGCAGCGGCCTGCCACAGAAAATAAATCAATCTGCTGCTGACCAGCTGTAAGAGAAAAAATCTTACCATTTTCATCGCGATTGTTGTTTCATCAATCGTGTTACTATGAATACACATACACATACACGAACAAACATATACACAAACTCACACATACATACACACACATATACATACATTTTACATGTTCAAGTCATGCAAAAATTGTTGTTGGCAGACCTCTACATACACATACAAATGCAATGATATGCACAAACTCGAATATCTATATATATATATATATATATATATATATATATATATATATATATATATATATATACATATATATATAATGACGATGCTGAAGCCATCGCACTTGAGTATATGTATATGTGTATGTATATGTATATGTATGTGTATATGTATATGTATATGTATATGTATATGTATATGTATGGTACTATAACGATTCTTAAGCTATCGCACTCGAGCTCGGGGACAAGGTGTCAAATCAGTTGCTCAGTATTGTTGTGTGTCTCAAATACTATCCAGAACGTGTTGAACGTTAGGTCATTTATCCCAAGATCGTCAGGAACATTACTGAGGACAGCGGCAAACTATCCCACTTTGACCTCATCGTTCTCCATCAAAAGAAGTGATACGACAGTGCTGATGCCATCATTTGAAACCTCAGGACAAGTGCTTTCCAACCGTGTGCTCTTTCATTTTCGTATCTCAAATACTGATAGAGAACCATGACTTCGAAGTCGGATCGTTTTTGCACTTGAATGTCGCAAGTGATACCAGTGTACGTAGCATCACGTGGACGAGCCGCAGCAGTCCGCTCTTTTCAACACTTAAAGAAAATGTCAGAACACGGTATTATATAATGTTGTTTGCGAACATAGAAAACCTTTCTTTTGAATTTGAGTTGTGTTGATGTCAATATTGATAACAATTAAACCTGAAAAAATAGCACACGTTTTCGCCAGATCTCTTATTAATAATATTAATAGCTCAACTTGATTCCGATTCATCTTCACCGTGTGGTTTTGTATTCTCTTGTCATGTGGTACTGCCCGGTACTGCACAGAGGTGTTGTTAGACCTAACTACTTCAAAGCCGCCCGGGGACTGACAATGTTGCGACATCATCCGACACCACTTGCTTGGACACATACGAAGAAGACAGCGGAAGGAAAAATATAGACTCTATCATCGGAGCGATCGCGAAATCTGAATGAGCCGAACGGAGAAAAAAGAGACAGAGCTTTAATATTAATAGCGGTGAAGGTTTCCACATCGTATTGGAAACTAGCTGAGCACTGAGCGCGATCGTACGCGTGATCAGAGTCATGGTCAGAATGGAGAATGTGGGGCCAGGTATTAATAGATAGCTGAGAAACTTGAAAGTTTTTCTAGCCTGAGTCGAGATACGAAACTGAAGAGCTATTTACAATAACAGTAAGAGAAATCATAATATTATTAATATTTATCTATAGTACTACTGAGGAACTTGATAAGGGCCGGTCACGGTGGAAAGCAGAAGAGGAAGTGGTGATAGTAGTAAGTATCATCTCAACTTGACTAACCAATAGAAAGTCACTGTCAGTCACAGGCACGGTGGGTAGCGGTACAACAGTATTGACTAATTATTATTAATAATAACCGTATGATGATAATATATATATTAATATGACAGGAACTTGACCCAGTGGCCCTCGGGCTCAACCTGTTTGGTCCAATATTAATACCTTTTGCCTTACTAGACTGTTACGCACAATAGACTCAGACTGTAACACTTGAATAATGCTGCAGTGCGTAAATAATAATTACTGGCTCTGACTGGCTCATGATTGAACCTTCCAACTAGTCCTCATACTGTTGCGAAAACACTGAGAATACCCATCTGGTACAGTAACGATGCTTAGTTAGAAAAATATTTGTCAATATTTACTTCAGTTTACACCCGCACTGTGAGTTTAAATAAAACAGTTATTACTAGCAGTAGCGTTCAGCAGTAATTTCAAGAACACAAATATATAACAGATGTGAAAAGAATAAGCTTCATAAACAAAATTCGAGAATGACGAAAATTTGCAATACTTGCGGTGATTTATCCGATATTAATACTTGCGGTGATTTTCGAGAAATTATCCTTATTTTCCTCACGTCACCTCTCATACTCACTGATAATATCATTGCGACCTGACTTTCTCTCTCTCTCTCTCTCTCTCTCTCACACACACACACACACACAAACGCACTGATAATAACACACTATTCCAGCACGTGGTAAGGGTGTGGCGGCGATCTGACACACTATTAACAACACACTATCAACCCAGCAACATTAAAATACTATAAATGACCCGTACCCCTTCCTTGAGCACCAGCCACTTGCCAGAAAAACCTACTCTCATGTGCTAAGGTCCGTTCTAGACCCAGATTTCTGCCCGGTTCTGGGTGTGAAAGTGGCACCACAGGCCAGGCTTTTCAGCAAGCAAACCCAGAAAGTGGCCGCAGAAACCCGGAATTCTGGTGGTGTAGAACACGCCTAAATATCTGCATTCTATACGTAATGTCAACGTCATATATACTATAACTATCTGACCAGGTCTTACTGGTCCGAGCTGAGTCTAGCATGAAACATGAAACCCTATCTCCTTCCTGGTCCTCTCTCTCTCTCTCTCTCTCTCTCTCTCTCTCTCTCTCTCTCTCTCTCTCTCTCTCTCTCTCTCTCTCTCCCCTTGGTAATTTTTAGTCTGGGTGCTAACTGGTACAAACTCGGGAGAAATTTGGGGGAAGCATACGGTCACTTCCCGTTTGCTTTATCATACAACGAACCATGACTTTGGGAGGATCTTTTCTCAAGTGAGTGGAACTCCTAGCATTCTACTCCTTGTTCTCAATCAGTACTTGAGCATCGGAACAATGCAGAGCACACCCCAGGAAAGCTCTTGTCTTTTGGAAAGCTAAGCTCGTCCTTTGGAAAGTTCTTGTCCTTTGGAAAGCTCTTGTCCTTGGGAAAGCTCTTGTCCTTTGGAAAGCTCTTGTCCTTTGGAAAGTTCTTGTCCTTTGGAAAGTTCTTATCCTTTGGAAAGTTCTTGTCCTTGGGAAAGCTCTTGTCCTTGGGAAAGCTATTGTCCTTTGGAAAGCTCTTGTCCTTGGGAAAGCTCTTGGTCCTGAGCTTTCCCATATGGTGGCTCCAGCATCATCCTAGCACTGCACTTGATGGAGAAGCTTTAGTCTCGGTTCCTCTTTGAATGGGCTCGACTGGCTGGTGGGCGATCCCGGTCTTTCCTTTCTTCTTCTTACTTCCGCGCTTGGAGCGCTTCACCTTCTCGTTCTACACCGCCAAAAATTCCAGGACTCGGGTATGAGAACGCCACCGCAGGCCGGGCTTTTCAGGCCCGCAAACTCCAGAAAGTGGCACCTATAACCGGGAGTTTCGGGTGGTGGTAGAACAACTCTTAGGTTCAAATGTCCGGGTAGTGGAACTTCACTCCCGAAGTCGAGTCTTGCGGCTCTATTCCGGACGTGCTGGTGCCGAAGTCCATGCCTGCGTCGCCAGACGAGACGAGCGCCGTCATGCTGGCTGCAGCGTCCTTCATTCCGTCTTTGATCAGCTTGATGAATGGCCGACCCGAGGCGTTGGGCGTGGTGGACAGGACGTCCGGACTCAGATCGTGCTCGGCGTTGCTAGGGGGATGGGGGGACGTCGACTACGGAGAGAGGGAGGGAGGCAGGGAGGGAGGAAGAGAGAGAGAGAGAGAGAGAGAGAGAGAGAGAGAGAGAGAGAGAGGGAGGGAGGGAGGGAGAGGGAGGGAGAGAGAGAGAGAGAGAGAGAGAGAAAGAGGGAGGGAGGGAGGGAGGGAGAGAGGGAGAGAGGGAGAGAGAGAGAGAGAGAGAGAG
>WBZZ01006127.1:20000-22500 GCA_019918135.1 Paulinella micropora
CATACATACATTACGTGCATTACATACATTACATACATACATACATACATACATACATACATACATACATACATACATTACATAAATTACATACATACATACATACATACATACGCACATACATACATACGCACATACATACATATATAAATACATAGATAAATACATAGATAAATACATAGATAAATAAATAAATACATACATACATACATACATACATACATACAAAAATACATACATACATACATACACACATGCATGACATTTACTACACGGATGTACAACACACACACACACACACACACACACATATATATATATGTATATATATATATATATATATATATATATATATAATACCGTTGTAGGACGGCGGGTCAGTTCTGCCTCTGAGAAGTGCAGGAGGTCCGCGCAAAAATGACACCTGAATGTATGTCTTGTATGTTTGTTATGTTATTCTATGACCGATTGATTGATTGAGTGAGTGAGTGATCGGTTGATGGATTGATTGATTGATTGATTGATTGGTTGGTTGATTGATTGATTGATTGACTGATTGATTGGTTGGTTGATTCATTGATCGTTATGTTATGATTGATTGCTTGGTTGGTTGATTGATTGATTGATTGATTGATCGATTGATTGTCATGTTATGATTGATTGCTTGATTGATTGACTGATTGATTGGTTGGTTGATTGATTGATTGTTATGTTATGATTGATTGCTTGATTGATTAACTGATTGATTGGTTGGTCGGTTGATTGATTGTTATGTTATGATTGATTGCTTGATTGATTGACTGATTGATTGGTTGGTTGATTGATTGATTGTTATGTTATGATTGATTGCTTCATTGATTGACTGATTGATTGGTGTTGGTTGATTGATTGATTGTCATGTTATGATTGATTGCTTGATTGATTGACTGATTGACTGGTTGATTGGTTGGTTGATTGATTGATTGTTATGTTATGATTGATTGCTTGATTGATTGACTGGTTGATTGGTTGGTTGATTGATTGATTGTCCTGTTATGTCTCGGGCTCTACGTATCTATCTATCTATCTATCTATCTATGAATCTATCTATGAATCTATCTATCTATCTATCTATCTATCTATCTATCTATCTATCTATCTATCTATCTATCTATCTACCTACCTACCTACCTATCTTACCTTCCTACCTACCTATCTACCTATCTATCTATCTATCTATCTATCTATCTATCTATCTATCTATCTATCTATCTATCTATCTATCTATCTATCTATCTATCTGTCTGTCTGTCTGTCTATCTATCTATCTATCTATCTATCTATCTATCTATCTATCTATCTATCTATCCATGTGAGAAGTGCAGCAGGTCCGCGTTGAAATCATACCTGCATTTTTGTTATGTTATGTTATGTTATATGTTATGTTATTTTATATGTTATGTTATGTTATGTTATGTTATATGTTATGTTATGTTATGTTATATGTTATGTTATGTTATGTTATATGTTATGTTATGTTATGTTATGTTATGTTATATGTTATGTTACGTTACGTTATTTTATGTTATGTTATGTTATGTTATGTTATATGTTATGTTATGTTATATGTTATGTTATATGTTATGTTATGTTATGTTATGATATGTTACGTTATGTTATGTTATATGTTATGTTATGTTATGTCATGTTATGTTTTGTTATGTTATGTTATGTTATGTTATGTTATGTTATGTTATATGTTGTGTTATGTTATGTTAAATGTTATGTTATGTTATGTTATGTTATGTAAAATGTTATATGTTATGTTATGCTATGTTATGTTATGCTATGTTATGTTATGTTATGTTATGTTGTGTTGTGTTATGTTATGTTGCGTTACGTTACGTTACGATAATTTCTGTTATGTTATGTTATGTTATGTTATGTTATGTCATGTCAGGTCATGTCATGTCATGTAATGCTATGTTTTGTTATGTTATGTTTTGTTATGTTATGTTATGTTATGTCATGCCATGTCATGTCATGTCATGTCATGTCATGTTATGTCATGTTATGTCATGTCATGTCATGTCATGTAATCTATCTGTCTATCTATCTATCTATCTATCTATCTATCTATCTATCTATTATCTATCTCCAGCCGATACAATGGGCTCAAATCTCAAATCGAGGACAACGGATGGACCTGCCACCTTCGACCAATCTAATGCGGGGCTCGCGGCATGGTATCGTTCTATGTTCATCGATGTTTCCGCGCCTTGGGTTTTTCCCATCCCCAATCCAAATCCCTTTGCTTCAAGCTATCGTCCTGCGTAGCTCGTTGCTCTTTTGCGATTTATCGCTCCTGTGCAGTCAAAAATTGGACTAATCTTCCTCTAGTCCGTATCAGTGACTGCATTCCGTCATAGCCGTCCAGTGTTGCATAGCCCGGGCTAGGTCCCTTCGGGGGTTTAGGCCTTATACAATGTCATCACTGTAGCTTGCTCAAGCTTACAGTGCT
>WBZZ01006127.1:85000-87500 GCA_019918135.1 Paulinella micropora
GGAAACCGCCTCCGCCGTCGTCTCAAGGAAGCAACTTTAAGCTCCGCTCAACGACAAGCAAATACACGCTTCCGAACTGACCCTCATAAGTTTGCCAAAAATCTGTTTCATCCCCCCTCAACCCAAACCACTTCCTCCCTATCCAAAGAAAACTGTGACTCCTACTTTCCCAACCTATACAAAGACGCTAATCGTGAACAAACCTACGTGCCCTTACCTGAAATGAATCGCCCGCCTCTACCAACTGTCCCCTTTGACCTCAAGCCACCGTCCTTCTTGGAAACCAAAAGATCTGTGTTTGCCAAGCGTAATGGTGCAGCCCCTGGCAGAGATGGTATTAGCTACCTTGTTTACAAGAGACTTCCCACCGCTTTACTTTTCTTACACAAACTCATTGTCAAGTGTTGGACAACGGATGTAGCTAATAGCTGGGCCCAAGCTGCTATCTCCCTCCTTCATAAGGACGGCGATCCACTTCAGGCCTCAAACTATCGTCCGATTGCTCTGACAAGCTGCTCGGGTAAGGTATTTTTCTCTTTGTGGTCAAAACGCCTAGAGAGTTTTTTGCTAGATAACAAGTACTTTGACAGAGCAAAACAAAAAGGTTTCATCCGTAACGTTGCAGGATGCCCCGAGCACATTGCTACTACAAAAGCTACCATCAGAAATGCAAAAGATCACTATCGCCAACTGGTCATAGCATGGATTGACCTACAAAACGCTTTTGGAAGCGTAAACCACAACTTGATCCAGTTCGCTCTCTGGTGGTACCACGTGCCCCCTATGTTTGCTCGCATAATCTTTTTATACTACGAACTCTTAGTAGCCACAATCGAAGGGAAAGATTGGTCATCAGAACCCTTTGTTTTTGCTGTTGGCGTTTTTCAAGGATGCTGCATTTCTCCTCTCCTTTTCAACATAGTTTTCAACCTACTCCTTGACCTCCTATCATCCTTGACCAAAAACAACGGTTATCATTTCAAGCATAAGACCTCAACAGATGAAGTCATCGTGCACGAAGCTGCTTATGCTGACGACCTCAAACTACACTGCCGATCCCCGAAACACTGTCAATCGTCCATCAACATGATTGACAAATTTCTGTCATGGTCCAGAACAATGGCCGCGAAACCGCCCAAATGCAAAAGCCTTGCTTTCAAATACTGGACTAAAGCCGACGACCATAAGGGTCTCAAACGATTATTGCCGATCTCGTTCCCACCTTTCGACCCCGCCCTTACTATTACTGGCAAACCGATTGACTTCATCGCTGACAAGCCTTTCAAAGACCTCGGATGGATTGTCTACCATGACCTCAGCGAAAACGAACAACGTGCAGCAATCCAAAAGAAGTTCATTCTTTCTATGCAAGCCATCGATAGCTGCTCGATCAATGGCTTTATGAAACTGTGGCTATACCAGCACTACGCTGTCCAGTCACTTGCCTGGCCATTTCTCACTTATGACCTCTGCTTATCTTTCGCCAAAACCCTTGAGAAAATTGCGACCCGCTTCCTCAAAAAATGGGCCAATATCTACAAAAGAGCTCTGGTCTCTTGCCTTTACCGCCCACGCTCGAAATTCGGTCTACAGCTCCAATCCATCGTCTCTTTTTACCAGCGACTTCAAATCAACCGTGCTCAAATGCTGAAGTACTGCCCAGATAAACACCTCTCGTCCATTTATGCGATGAACCTGATGAAACACGAAACATTTCGAACTATCTGGAAACCAGAGCCTATGCTCGAAAAGCTTGAGGCACAAGTTGATTTTGAATTCAAACATCGAGGCCAATCCGATCATCTCGGACTTGGCCATGGTCGCTACCCAAAAGAACATTCCATCACAGACCGCAAAGACAGGGTTTTAGAATTAGCTGCTGAGACAATACTTGAGACAACCACAGTGCATGACATGGACAAAGCCATGCAAGGGTGCTTCCTTCGTTTTGAAGACGCATGCCCCTTCGACCTCTCCTGGGCTCGCCTCATCGGAACCCGTAATCCCCGTTTAATCTCTTGGGTCATCAACGCAAGCACAAACTCGGTTATTACCCCCGACCTTAGACGTCTGTGGGGAATCATTCCCAACAACAAGTGTGCCCTCTGTTCTGGTCAAGCACATCTATGCCACATCCTCTCCGGTTGCCATGTTGCCCTCAAACAAGGCCGCTATACCTGGCGTCATGACTCTGTGCTCTGCACTATTGAAGCTCCCCTTCAAAAACACATCGAGAGCCATAACAAACGCTCCCCTATAGACCAAAATGAATCAAAGTCTATGTTTGTGAAAGAGGGCGAGCAGAAGCCTAAGGGACAGTCATTTCATCGACCATCCCTGCTTGACACTGCAAACGATTGGCAACTCCAAACCCAATACACCGGTTCTGAGCAAGCCTTTCCTGTCCACATTTGTGTCACTGACCTCCGCCCCGATATCGTTGTCTGGTCACTGTCTACCAAGATATGTATTCTGATCGAGCTAACGTGCCCGGTCGAGG
>WBZZ01006127.1:130000-147500 GCA_019918135.1 Paulinella micropora
GTTAAATATGTAATAGTACAACTTTATACCAAACTTGTCAGTTTCGGTGAGTCACTGAAGTTCTGGATTTTTTATCTTTATTAATGCTTTTTTACAGAGGTTGGGTTTGCTCTGACAAATCATGTTCCTTGTTTGCTCTAGCCTGGCAATTTCCTTTTTTACTACTTGAACTGTATCAACTCATAGCTGCTACTGATTATGATGATTCAAGTTTCTCACTGTCAGCCGTTGATTCGCCTGGGTAATTACCAGGGGGCCGGGTCACTCACTGACATAGTATTCTGAAACTCAGGTTTAATATACTCCGGTTTGCTGAGAGACTCTCACAGGCAGGGCCGTTAGAAGTCACGCCGCCGGGCGCGATGAAGTGCCCAATCGACACGCTTTAATCCGCATTAGCAGAATACTGGCAGAACTGCCACTGACAACTGAAGTTGACTCAGAGGCAGTAGTATATTATCTAAGTGCATGGACCGTGATAGCGTTACCAATCGGTAACAGCGCGTTGCCGCAATTAGTATATAACTTGATTTTGTTACGCAAATACTACTACGGAAATATTGTGCACAAGAAAAAAAAAACGTTGCCAATTGGCATTAATAACTAAAAACGTTGCAAATTGGCAACCAAAATTGTTGTTGTTGTTGTTGTTGATGATGATGTTGATGTTGATGATGATGGTGTTGATGATGATGATGTTGATGATGATGATGATGATGATGATGCTGTTGTTGTTGTTGTTGTTGTTATTGCTGTTATTCTTATTGGTTGTTGTTGTTGTTGTTGTTGTTGTTGTTATTGTTGTTGTTGTTGTTGTTGTTGTTGTTGTTGATATGACAGTGGGGGAGTCTCCAGTCCTGAGCCAAATACCCCACTTGTGAAATGAAAACCTAAGTGGGGTACAATCTCCACAAGCATGTCTTTTTGATTCATGATCACGTTTGTAAATCAACTTTGAACACCTCGCTTTCCTGATATCCTCCCTCTGACATCTTGCATAAGAACTAGTTTCTTCAACGCCACCATATTCAGAGAAGACAAAAGACAAACAAAGGTGTGGATGAATGGATGCAAAAGTTGGGCTCTTCTCCGAGGACACCACGGTTTCTTACTATTCTAATCTGATTTCATTTGATGCGTTTTCGTTTTCGTTTTCTGTGTGTTGATTTATTCTCGGATTGTGAACAGATGCCACACCTCCCAACTTTTCGGATTGTGCAGATGCCACACCTAGGACTGCAAAATGAAATCCAACCCCATGGCCAGTTTCAGTTTCATGCTGTTTTAGTACTATCTTTTCTTGGTTTCAGTTTCAACATGTTCAATTTTCTTCAGTTTCGAAACTGGGGTTATAAATGCCATCAGTTTCGAGTTTCGAAACCAGTGCAGCAGTTCTAGACTAAAATGAAATCTAACCCCAGTTTCAGTTTCATGCTGTTTTTGCTATCTTTTCTTGGTTTCAGGTTTAACATGTTTATTTTTTCTTCAGTTTCGAAACTGGGCTATGAATCCCGTCAGTTTCGAAGTTTCGAAACCAGTGCAGCGACCTAGCCACCCCCAACTTCGCTGACCATAATACCTCCCGGCCGGCACGAACTTAAAAAATGGTAAAGAGTGCAGTCTGGGACAAGCAGTCGTTGGTATAAAACGGCACAAGAAGGAGTGGTAGGAGTTGTGGGGTGGTCCCCACGCACCGCAAACACCTCCAGACAGGGTGTCAGGTATCTATTGATTGATGCTCAACTTTTTCTGGAAAAAAAAATCGACAAAAAAATCATTCTATCGTGTTTGCTCTCTTAGTATTTTTTGTTTTCTGTTTTCCATCCTCCTTTCCCTACAGCGGTTGTGCATGTTTGATCTTGTTTTGCAGTGCTTTCATACCTTTCTACCAACTTGCTTGTCTGCTACACATACATACATACACATGTACATACATACATACATACATACATACATACATAGATACATAGATACATATGTATGTACATATGTTCATACATACATACATACATACATACATACACATACATACATACATACATACATACACACACACATGCATGCATGCATACATACATACATACATACATACGCACTTACTTACTTACATACTTACTTACATACTTACATACTTTACATACATACATACATACATACATACATACATACATACATACATACATGCATACATACATACATACATTATACATACATAAAACAAAAATTAATTTTCTTATCAACTTCACTAATCACTGGGCAAGTTGCTCAGCCGCTCAGTGCCGTGCCTGTGGCGGTGGGGAGTTTTCTGTTCAGAACTTCTAGACGTTGGTCTACATTCCATGATGGTTTGCAAAGTCAAAGTGCGCGTTTGGTTCACTCAATAACAAATATTCCTGCGGCGCAATAGCAAACATTATAAGCGGCCCCGTATCGTCATCGTCGGGAGAATGAGAGCTACAAGAGGAGCACTCGAGAGAAGAAAACAGAAAGCTTGAGAACAGGAGTTGACAGATACCTGACAGAGCGAGGGAGCGGTTCTCCGAATAGGAAGGGGGAAGGAAGCAGGAAGCTTAAGGAAGGAAGAAAGCAAGGAAGGAAGTAAGGAATGAAGGAAGGAAGCTAGGTAGGTAGGTAGGTAGGTAGGCAGGCAGGCAGGTAGAACGCAAGGACAGAAAGAAAGAAAGGAGTATGTGTATGTATGTGTATGTATGTATGCATGTATGTATGTATGTAATATGTATGTACTTACATAGTATGTATGTATGTATGTATGTATGTATGTATGTGTGTATGCATAGCCTTCTCCCTTTGTTTTTGCAATCGTTCCTGCACATGCAGTTCTTTTCCTCTCAATGTCCTGACCTCCTTTCGTGCAAATGCACCGTGGTTTGACAAACATAAGAACCTGAACAGGTTCCAGGACCGTGGTTGGAGAAAGATTAGAAGACAAGAGAGTTCCAGCACCTACCATTTTGCTTTACTGTGTTGTTTCACCACTTGGAGTTACATGACTGGATCTACAAAGATCGTCGTGCCTGTTATCTTTCTCTTCTCCTGGCAATTGCTCTTGCAAATGCATAGCGTGGAAGGTGCGGATAGATAGATCGATAGATAGATCGATAGTCATATCGTCTGCCTCAGGAGGAGGCTCATTGTATCCCATTGTGCTCATAAAGCGTTCCTGCTGCGTGATTGTTTCCTAGATTGAAATTTGCGCTCTCCGGCCAAGCCCCTCCTTGGCGCAAGTTTCAATTCAGAAAAAGCAAAAAGCACATCGGTGGTGAAAACCCTCGCGACAGCAAGAAGTCCAAACCAAGCACTCCCAAGCACTCTCAGAAAATGGGAACAAACTCAGACGAAAGCAAAAAATCGCCCAAAGCAAGGCCTTCAAAGGAAATGAAAAAACACAAGAAAGGATGTGACACCATGGACTGTGGAGCCAAAACCACTACCAACACGTGCTAGCACCGATACTCCCTCGTGCATCGATACTCTCTCGTGCACCGCTACCAACTTCGTCACGACGTGGAATATAGTTTTTATATTCCATGTCGTGACGAAATACACAATGTTTGCACACATATTCTAGATATTATGATTAGACTACGATTGATGATCATGATGATTCTGTTAACGCTGCGGCTGCTCACACACGCTCGAAAGTATCAAGTTCAAGTTCAAGTTTTTGTCTTTTTTAAAATTTTGCGGACGATTTTCATAACGGGTACTAATCATTGACTTGCTAAGGAATCTATTGAAATTAAGGGAGCCAGAGCATTTTGTCATTCTATGGTAATTAGACCTGGCCCTCATTACCGTTACTACCAATGATTCCACAGCGGCCAAGAGATGCCATAGGACCGGGAACGGTCCCGGGCCCGGCCTGGCTGCTTTTTTTTTTTTTTTTTTTTTTTTTTTTTTTTTTTTTTTGATATTAATATTGCTGTTGACATTCAAGACAACAACAAAAATTAGTTTTTCATTTTTGTGTCAGATTTTCATTTTTGTGACAGTTTTTCATTTTTGTGACAAAAATTCAAATTTTCAACTTTAACGGTAACATTTCGCGAAAATTTACGATATTTTGCGGACGAATATAGCCGTTAATTTGAAAAATTCAAATTTTCACCCAAAATCAAAATTCCAACCAAAACTGAAATTCCAACCAAAACAGAAAAATCAATTTTTTTTGTTGTCTTGAATGTCAACAGCAATATCATCATTTACTGCTGACTTAGAAAATTATTAATATCATATTAATATCGGGACAGACCACAGGCTCATCTCGGCGGCCGGGACCGGATTTATAGCACTAGCACATCCGGTAAACAACAACTTCAATCTTTAACTTGAGCACTAAATGATTTGCGGTTTATATAGAGGTTAGTGGAGTTCTTGGCGGTGAAGCCAAGTGTACATGTGCCTGCCAATGCCGGCCGGCATATTCTAGTCAATAAGTGTAACGGACGTAACAGTATTGGCATTCAGAATGGGACCGCAATAATCATTGCCAGTATCAGTTACAGTTGCGACTCTGACTCAGCGGCGCGGCATTTTATTCAAGTCACGTCTCCGTTATAGTTTTTAAGTGCATGAAATTGCCAATTGGCAACAACAATAACAGCAGCAACAACAACAAAAACAAAAAAACAACATCAATAGCAACAATAACAACAATAACAACAATATCAATAACAATAAAAACAGCAACAACAGCAACATCATCATCATCATCATCATCAACAACAACAACAACAACAACAACAACAACAACAACAACAATAACAATAACTACAACAACAACAACAACAGCAACAACAACAGCAACAACAACAAAAACAACGACGACAACAAGAACAACAACAACGACAACGATAACAAAAAGAACGGCAACAAGAACAGCAACAAGAACAACCTCAGCAGCAGCAACAACAACAACAACAACAACAACAAGCAATAACAACAACAACCACAACCACAACAACCACAACCACAACAACCACAACAACCACAACCACAACAACCACAACCACAACAACCACAACAACCACAACAACAACAACAACAACAACAACAACAACAACAACAGCAAAATTTGAATTCAACCAATTCAGGGATGCGCCGATTCATTTCTCGATCTTGCGTTCTTGCTTCTTTTTTTATTTCTTTTCCTTGCTTATTTCTTTCTAGAGGATGTGCGAGCCCTCGAAGGATTCAAAAAGGACGGACTCGCTTCCTGAACCAGAGCCTTGGGGTAAGCTAGCAGATCGAGGAAAGATGTGCAATCAGCAATAAATGCGGTTGTTTTCGTGCTTACTTGACGTCGCATCTGTTCACTGACAAAAAAATTAGCAAGCGTGACGTACGTTGAACATGGATTGCTGTGGGTTTCTCATATTAATGACGATTACTTGACAGCATTTAAACATGTGTATGAATTTTCTTCAGTCACTTCTGTGTTGATTATTTGTATGATGCGATATTGATAGTCGAGATGATGCGATATTGATAGTGCTGTCAGTTACGGGCGGTGTTCCCAGCGATCTGGAGGTGGTATCGAAGGAAGGTGAAACTTTCCGCCTCCACAAAACCATGTTGCAGCTGCGCTCCAAGGTCTGAATGATATTAGTATTAACAAGAAGAAACGAAAATTTCATTCTGTTAGAATAAAAAGTAAGAACTTATAGATGCAGACCCACTGTGACAGTCGCGACCATCACGTCATCATACAATTTTCATTCAGAGACATGTTTAGTTCGGATAACTTTCTTGCCCTGTTCCACCCGTCTTTGATTATGGTAATGCTGTCAGGTACTTTTAGAGATGAGTATGGCCCTAGATCCAAAAGAGTCTCTTTCGTTACCCGAATCTGCAACAGATCTACGCTTGTTAATGTACGCGCTTTACTCGAACATCCTCCCCGACTTCGTGAAGCAACTGCGACCCGAGGACTTGCCTACACTCGCACAACTGGCCTTCAAATATCATGTGGAGAGCGTATTTGACCAGTGCGCAAAAACTATGTTATCAATTGCGGAAGGAGTGATTCCCCATACTAACAGCTATACACCTGCAACAAGGCAATTCAAATATACTTGGAAACCAGGATGCTGCGAGCATCCTGGTGACCATTTCCGGTGGCATTATCATGGAGACTTCGAAGATATTCCGGCCAAGAACGTGGAAGTGCCTGGCAAGTGCGGCGTCTTCGGCAAGTGGGACAAGGCATGCGCGTTCTTGGTAGACGCAAACAATGTTGCTATGGATTGCAAGCTAGAGCCACTGCGCCGAACCACTTGCAACACTCTCCAAAAGCTTATCAGCACCAAGACCTGTAAAGTCCATCCTATATTGCTGCAGAAACTCAGCTCCGAAACCATGGTACAGCTGCTGGCGAGCATGTCACTCACGGAATAATCAAAAGGCCCGGCAGTAGCATCGTGCCAGTGACGATGGAGGCTGTACGTGACATCACATTCCAGATCTTTCACGTGATTTGCAATATGAGTCGACACTGGAATTGAACTTCCGCCTCCGAAGTGAAGTCGAAAAAATAATCATCGAATTATGGTAGGCTTCACACTTCTTACTATTCACGGTGACTGAGAGAGGAAGGTTCAGTCATCGTTGCCGCGGCTACCGTCCCCGCCACCTAAAATGGAAGGCCACTCGCTTGTATCAAATGTTGAGTCACCTGATGCCACCCTAGCTCCGATTAATACTATCAGTCGGCAATGGACTACTCACCACCGACATTGAATTCAAGTTCAAAGACTACCGTGCTCAGCCTCCGTCGTAGGCTACCATGGAACTTCCGCAGCACAGTTGCGGTCACACTGATCGTAGCGGTCAACTTACTAAGGTTTCACCTGAACGCGGTCGGACGCGCGAGCAGAGTCCGACTCGCGGCCGCGCCGTCGAATTTGTACTTGAATCAACTTGCGGCTCAGATCAAGTTGTGCATTATGGTCCCACTCTTGAAGAAGTTGAAGAGTGACTGAGGCTGAGTGACTCGGACTTCGACTGCCCCAAAAAGCGGTGACTCTAAGACGCTTCCCACTCATCCTTGCTTCGTGGCGGCGCCTCGGCCTGAATGCAGGGGAAGTCTTTCAATTCTCATGAACTTAAAATGTCGGTCACTTTTTTTACGCATACACTTTGAATAAGAATCTTGAAACAAACAAACAAGCAACTTGAAAAAAAAACAACAAAAAAAAAGAAACAAAAAAACAAAAACAAAAAACAAAAAACAAAAAAAAAAAAAAAAAAAAAATTCTCAGATCAGATGCATGGCGGAAGATGGCCCGGGCACCGCCTGAGCCGCCGGGAGTCAGAATTGAACGTTGGATCTGAATTTCGTGGCAGCGCGAGCCGCGGCCGGCCGGCGATCATTCAGTCATGATATGTTACATATGAAATAACCAAGTCATAATTGGTGGCCAGCCGGGTCAGAGGAAAAAAATTACAGAACCGTTGAGCAAATGTGTCAAGTAATTTAATTAAGATCACGATTGAAAAGTATATACAAGTTTTGAGTCCGTTGAATGACTGAAATCAGTGTCACTTCAAAAATGCCAGACTTTAGTAGTCCACGTAAAGCTCACATCTCGGACGCAAATAATTCATTATCAAAATATGTGAAAATCATTGAATTAGACCGTCTAGTGCATTTTGCCATATAGGCAGAGGCTACAAGATCTAAATATGTACATTTGTATTAACCCCAAATGAAGCGTCGTCAGTCATTGTCAGGGTTGCAACCTCGGGGCGGCTCACACCGTGACTGGTCAACTATCAAGATTTGAATGCAGGTGGGGGAGGAGTCTTGAAAGTGTCATCATTCCTTCCATTTACCCACTTTCTTGTTGCCGCTATTAATATTGTAGGCTGAATGTGCGTTTGTTTTGCTTTTGTTATGGTCTGCATTTTTGATTGCAGCATTTTTGCCAAACGCTTGGCTACCGTTGGCGACAGATGGTAGGCTAGGAGTGATAACATATCACTGCTACTACTACTCAGATATCTAATATCAGCACAAGCCTCAGTCTGCGTGTGTGTGTGTGGGGGGGGGGGGGGGCAAAGGAAATTATCATTCCTTTCAGCAATTCCTTTGCTGAGACAGATCAGAAGCGGGACGTTTTTCTTTTCTTTTCTTGTTGCTGTTGTCGCCTGAAATTACCGTCGGAGTTGTTGGTCTCTTGAAACGATTAATCTTGTTTGTTACACTAGACAGATTTGTTGTCACAGTGTGGTTGCTACGTGATCGGCATCAATCATCAATCATCAATCACCAATCATCAATCATCCATCACGAATTTTCCCTTACTACATTGTTGATGTTTTATATCTTGATGTTGCTGGATAGTCTATAGCATCACGAGATAGTCATTAACGCTAGTTTGTAAGCGAAGGCTTGGATTTTGATAAGATTCTATTTTCTTATCAATGCACACCGTGCATGAAGGAAACCGGCGATGGGTGATAATACATAAGTCCTAAGTTATCGCCTGCTTCTGCGGGCAGGCCATGTCGTGTGCGAAACTACGACTGAATGTATTACCTCTGCCTTCAGCACTTAAGCCCTCTCTATCACTGGTGGCCGGGGCAGTCACGATGGCTGAGCAAGTTGAGTTTCTGGTATTCTTCTAATTGTGCAGTGCCGGAAAACATCAACAGTGCAATGATTATCCATATATAGTCTATTTTGAGGTCCTACTATCAAACTAGGTAGAGTCGCTCCTCGAACATGAGTAGCTTTTATAATTTGATCACATACTACATACGGTGCCACCGGCATTAATTCTTTTTCTTACTATACTTAATAAATATTTCTTTTGAGATCAGCGATCATTAAGTTGCTTGCAAGTTAACTTCACTTTGAACGTTATCTTGATCTAGGCGGAGTCACACTGTTACTACTGAGACTAATAGGTTGTATTAAGCTACAGTGACGGTAACGGACCGATTCAGTGCCGCGGCCGGTCCCGGGCCAGTAGGGTGCGTGTCGGTAGAGCCATCGCTTCAGAACGTGCCGGGCGGCCGTCACAGTGTTGTTCTGTCTGTGCCGCCTTTTCAATAAAGCCTCCGCTTGATGTACGACTCCATGCGATCCGGCGTGGCTCGGACTGAGCTTGAACCGGTCCGTGCACTGCTTGCCCGCACCTCTGCCACGATGCAAGAACAGTATTTAGAGTACCGTGACTGAATGTTCCGAGGCACGTAGTAACACTGTCACGTTGTATACACTTGAAACTGAATCACATCTATCTGGATCTATTGAGGGCAAGGTTCTTGCATGTGGGCGCAAAGGTTAATGAGGTAGATGGTTTTTTGTGCTGGTTTAGCCAGCGGACGAGACCGCAAGAACCTGGACGTGCAATTGAGCCTGCACCGATCAATCAGGATGATATTGCCCGGACTAAGATCTTGTTAGACGGGCTCGTCGTGTGCGCACTCGATAAGAACCCAAACTCATTATGGGTTGAGTGTCCGGTCCTTACCTATTGCCGGATGGAGAAGGAGGTCGTACGAGCCCCTTGCTTCATGCCGTGTAACCGCAAACCAGAGGACATACTTGACGAGTACTTCCACCTTTATATTTCCAGAGACCTTAAACGATTTGGGAAACTTGCACGGAAGCTAACCCGACTTCCCAAAGGACAAGTCACCGATAGAGAAGTCTCGTCCAGTGTGTAACCAGAAGCGGTCCCCCTGGCGATATGTATTACGCAACCTCGGCCGTATTCTCACCTTTGTTGTCCTTGAGTTCTCCAAACATTGCGTGAATTTCAATCTCAATGACCTGTCTAAGGTACAAGAGCTACTCCATAGGGCCATGGCCCGTTTCCGCGCCCAAGATGGGACCGCCCATCTCTTTGCCTCCAGTCCGTTATGTTCGCGCTACGCTTCATCCAAACTTATGGACGTAGTGACGGACGATCGTGTCGCCGAGTCGAGGCTTTCCAAGTCTCGAGAAAACCGTGGTCCGTGGCAGGAGGGGCACCGAAACATCAAGTCGGGTACAAGACATCTACGGCGAAGGATAACTTTTACTTTTTTACGTTTCAAGACGTCATTGCCCTAGTCCAGCTCGATCTTGACCATGCTCATTTTACAATGGGGAACGGGGTCTTCATGCAGTTGCATGGGTGTCCGATCGGGGGATATATATCAGCGCAGTTGGCTGTTTTGAAATGTATGGTAGACGAGCATACCAACCTTACTGCCTATATCCCGAGACCGCTTCGGAAATCGTTCTTTGGCAACCGGCAGGTAGACGACCTTCTCCTCCTTGTTACCCTCCCACCATGCCATCCGGTCGTACACAGACTCCTTACGGCCATCAGGAACTCAGGGCAGTCTCAGCAGAGCAAACAGTTCTATACAGAGGGATTAGAACTCGAAGAGGAGATGACAGTAACGAAAGGGCTTTACCATTTTCTTGTTTTTGTGGGATATGATCTTGCCCTGCCCACGACAGTCGACAGAGATTTCCAGTCACGGCCAACGTTCAAGAATTGGACTCACATGATGTGCGACAACCTTGTCCGCTTCCCGCGACTACCACCACCTGATGATTTTACCAGAAGAGACGTCCGCATCGGGACACTGATAGGGATGTTTACCCTGTTTGCTAGTCAGTCATCCGCTAGGTGTCACCTTGTCGAAGCAGTAGTGAAGCTGTTCATCGAAACCCGATATCCGATGTCACTCTTCTACCGAGCACTTACACAGATGGCGAGGAAGCAGCCTATATGGGATGCGATTTGTAGCTACTTATGTATGGCTGTAGCTGACCTTCCAGTAGATTTACCCTTTCGCGAGCAATGGAAGTGGGTAATCCAATTCACACTGCCACCCGATCTGAGAGGACAGCCGGTGAAAGGCTATTGTCCCAGTGGCAGCCATGTCTCCGAACAGCCATACCGATGAACCTGCCTCTATGTCCTTGATATTCACGACTCGGTTTTCGTTTTGCGCATGGCCCCGGTTGTCCACCGGGGCCGACTCTATCAGGCTCATTGAGGTGTATTGTGTGATTTTTATGTGAGATTTATGTGAGTTTTCGTCTTTTCGTATTATGAAGGGGGGAGAGTAACGGCTATTTTTACACGCCACTTTCGGAAATAAGTAGTGATTCACGCCGACACTATCTTATGTGTTCTCGAGAATGTGTTCTAACCGACCTCAGTCACTGTTTTTCCAATTACGACAAGGACAGGATGTCATCGGTTTACGTTCTTATTATTATGAATAATTATGAAATTTTACCTTTTCAAGTCTGTTCTTTTTTATTAATTAGTGTACAGTGATTTTATGATATCACTTTTCCACACCTAGTACCACTGAGATTCTTCTAGTCTTTTTGAGGCGGTTAGTAACTATTACCAATTCACTAGTGCGGAATCACTTCATGGCAGGGTCTGCACTGCCACGCGTTTTCTTGCTTAGAAACTAGTATGATAGAACTGCAAGGGAGGGAGCAGGGCCCCTGAAGCATAGTTTTGCTCGGTCCCCTAGTCTCCCACGTCGCATCAATACGTTCTTACGTGACTAATAAAAACATCTTCTTGAAGAGTCTCGTTAATTAGTATTACAGGGTCACGTAGTAGCCAATCCCGACATTACTAGGCTTCAACTCAGAGACAGTAACAACTCTCGGAGAGCGTGAGGATAAAGATATTAATATATGTTTTGAGTTTGCGTTTTCTAACGTTTCACAAAATATTTAGTTATTACTACCGTGATATAGATATCGTATTATAACCTATGTTATTAACATTACGAATCATAGGACCGGCAGTAACTTACTTTAATTAATCATCAATGTCACGGTTTACTTTGTTTCAGGGGGAGTGTTGGAACTAATAGTGCCATGATTAAAAATTTTAATTTATATATATTATTAGTGACTTTTTGAAGCCCCGGCCGGCCGTACTGATTAGGATAACGGTGTCGCCGGTTCAACTAGGGCTTTACTTATGATCCGGCCAGTCAAGTTGGAAGTTACGTGGCGCGTTCTGTTAACGCCTTTATTATTAAAGCTGTAGCACGGTATCAATACTGCTGATAGAGCGTTGTAGCTATCATACATTATTACATTAATAATAGTAGTCTAACACAAATTAATCCGCACCTTTGATTGGATTTTGAAGAGATTATCGTTGATTATTAATATATGGTAATAACTAAACAAAACATACAGAGCGGCACATACACAACAAAAATAAAACTTATAAACAGTAAATAACAGGAAGATTTAATCACTACAGTGTTATCTATTTTATAATCGCTAATATTTCCGTGTGATATTATACTTGATATACTCACTTTTACGTGTAAGGCTTATTGCTCGGAAAAGATATTACTATTAGCCTTGCAAGATATTTCTTCAGACAGTTCTTGCACTAGTTGCTGCATGCTACGCTAAACTGACATGCTCAGAATCAAGTATATCCCTTACTAGCCTCAGCTCTTACAACACGCAGCAGAACATCACGAACGGTGCTCTCAGCGCTAGGAGGGTATACTACGCTTTTACTAATGATATTCTTTTGGCAGAACCATTCAACTTTGAACTAACCATTCTCAGCCGAAATGGATGACAGCGATGATGAGCATGTCATTTGAAAAGCGTTTGCTCTGAGCTTTCCAATGATACCATCAACACGGCCGTAACACTTCTATTCAGTGAGAAAGCTGAGACCAAAGCTTGCCGACTTTGCTAGTTGATTGTCCACAGTAATTGATACTAGGTTAGGGTGACGGATACCTCATACACTTACTCCAAATCTCTGGCGAGGCACCGACCTTGATTGAAGCTCTACAAAGAGCAGCTCAAGGATGATAAATCCTGTTATGATGACGAAATGAAAAAAATTACACTTCAGCAAAAGATAGGTTTTGTTGATACCTCATATACTTACTCCAAATCTCTGGCGAGGCACTGACCTTGCTTGAAGCTCTACAAAGAGCAGCTCAAGGATGATAAATCCTGTTATGATGACGAAATGAAAAAGTTACACTTCAGTAAAGATAAGTTTTTTTGTTGTTGTCGCTGCTGTTGTTGTTGTTGATGATGAATTGTGATGACCGAATCGCTGATAAAAATGACCATTCAGCCGATTCGTCTATTTCTAGTATATATTGCTGCCTGTATGAGCTTTTGTCTAGTCTAGTGTAATACTAAAGATACCGCAATTATTCTATTTTCTATATATTACATTATGCCATATTACTATTATTACATTATGCGGGTTGAGGACGATATTTTGTCGCTGAATAACAAACACACAGCCTCTTATCAAAGTATGTTACATAATAGCATTACTATATGACAAATATACACAGACTGCTTTCTACTGCCACTGCTGGCGAGATTCACATGGCGCTCCCGTTCAGCTTGGAACGCGGGATTCCTCATTCATGTTAGTGCTATGGCAATACCGAAACAGTCGTTCGACAGCTCAGCACAAGAGCTCTCTCAAAATGACGTGCTCAGCATTCTCATGAGAAGTTCCTATTTCTTAAAAACAACGAACAATGACTTCAAGCGCTTCGATCTCAGTCAATATTTGCATCAACAACCTGTGTTATGGCTCATTAGAAAGCTCTTGATGAGAGCTTTCAAATGAGCCCCTACACAAGCCCCTCAAGATCAGAACCGGCTGAGAACAAAGAGTTTGAAATTATGGCTTATTGTGGTTAAGGACAAGGAAACTTCTCATGCCTAGCAACTCATATGAGAAAGTTCATGTCAAAGTTGGACCATTGTCGCGATTTGAGCGACCCCCATCGCTATTAACTACTGGATGGAAGCATTGTGCATTTTTTTTTTTTTTTTTTTTGGTCGCATTTCAATGACTCTTGAGTGAGAGCATCGGTACACGTGAATGTTCCCAGAAATATACTACTGTACGATGAGAAATTCTTTTGCCTGGAGTGGCTGAGTCTGTTCTTTCAACCAGAGTCTGTGTTCTGGTCTGCACACACTTGCATCGTGGCTCGGTAGAAAGCGCTGATTCTTGGTTATTGTTGTTGTTATTTTTGTTGTTGTGTTAATTGTTGTGTATGTCGTCGTAATGGCGGTGGCGTTGTTGGTTTGTTCTTGTTTTCGCTGGTGTTGCTTTCGTTGCCCTCGCCCTTGCCTTGGTTCTCGTCCTTGTTGTTGTTGTTGTTGTTGTTGTTGTTGTTGTCGGCTGCAGGCTTGTCGCTACCAACAGGCGTGCGTTGTGTTGGTTCGTGTGTTGGTTCGTGTGTTGGTTCATCTTGCGCTGGAGGGTCAACTGGACTAGCGAATTCGATACCCGACACACAGTAACTCATGCGCCATTGAATCCTATGTATGAATGTATGTATGTATGCATGTATGTGTGTATGTATGTATGTATGTATGTATGTATGTATGTATGTATGTATGTATCAGAACAATATACGTCATTATATATATATATGTATATACATATATATATATATATATACGTAATGACTTTGGCGTTGGTTTGTTCTTGTTGTCGCTGTTGTTGCTTTCGTTGCCCTCGCCCTTGCCTTGGTTCTCGTCCTTGTTGTTGTTGTTGTTGTTGTTGTTGTCGGCTGCAGGCTTGTCGCTACTAACAGGCGCGCGTTGTGTTGGTTCGTGTGTTGGTTCGTCTTGCGCTGGAGGGTCATCTGGACTAGCGAATTTGACACCCGACCCACAGTAACTCATGACCCATTGCACCCTATGTATGTATGTATGTATGCATGTATGTATGTAGGTGTCAGAACAATATACGACATTATATATATATATATATATATATATATATATATAAACAAACAAACAAGCAAACGAACAAACAAACATTAATACCGATCTCTTTGGGCCACCTGTGCGGTGGACAGAGAGGAGCATTCAGAATGAGAGGCCAACTCAACACCTACCATACACGTCATGATGATGATCATGATACTACTACTACTACTACTACTACTACTACTACTACTACTACTACTACTACTACTACTACTACTACTACTAGTACTACTACTAGTACTTCTACTACTACTGGTACTAGTACCTACTACTACTACTACTACTAGTACTACTACTACTACTACTGGTACTTGTACTACCTACTACTACTAGTACTACCACTACTACTACTACTACTACTACTACTACTACTACTACTACTACTACTACTACTAGTACTACCTACTACTACTACTACTAGTACTACCTACCACTACTACTACCACTACTACTACCACTACCACTACTACTACTACTACTACTACTACTACTACTAATACTAATACTACTACTACTACTACTACAACTACAACTAGTACTAGTACTAATGTCAGTACCAGTACTAGTGTCAGTACTAGTACTAGTACTACCTAGTGTTACCTACTACCTACTACTACCTACTACTACTACTACTACTACTACTACTACTACTACTACTACTACTACTACTACTACTACTACTACTACTACTACTACTACTACTACTACTCCTACTTTCGAGGACATGCATACATAACATACGTAAACACTGCTGCATAAACATAAAATAACACACATAGATAACACTTTAGATAGATAGATAGACAGATAGATAGATAGATAGATAGATAGATAGATAGATAGATAGATAGATAGATAGATGAAATATCAACTAATGTCAGAAAAAAGGAGCTTCTGATTTCGTCAACCAAGGAAGTCTGTGGGTAAAGTATTAACCCGATGCCCAGCTAAGCCGTGATGTTTGCACGGAAGGGACTGATAAAGGCTATACCAAAGCTCCCTAGTACCAGGCGGGGCCAGGGCTCGTTCCATAAAGCGCCCCTTGCAGAACGAGCTCCCACCTCCATTACAGAGGGCCCAGTAAGCAGATGGAGTTTCGAGACTGTTCGACAGTCTAGTATAAACCGACAGAGCACTGTGGGTTTTATTCCGGGCTCAACAAGCGACAAAGGGCACCCTGAGGGAACAGGATTGTGCTTCCCGTCGCTATTTCGGCATGTGACTTATAGGCGTATGGCTAGGCACACATAAGGCACCCCACCACGGGCCCAGCACACTCACACCATCCCCTAATTCTCTGTCTGTCGACAGATGGCACCCATTTCAAAAAATCAAGCCCAAGAGAGGGTCAGTGACACCTCAAGTGGCCTTGGTTCATTCCGTAGAGTAAGTGATAAGATCAACTGATGAAATATCGACTAATGTCAGAAAAAAGGAGCTTCTGATTTCGTCAACCAGGAAGTCTGTGGGTAAAGTATTAACCCGATGCCCAGCTAAGCCGTGATGTTTGCACGGAAGGGACTGATACAGGCAATACCAAAGCTCCCTAGTACCAGGCGGGGCCAGGGCTCGTTCCATAAAGCGCCCCTTGCAGAACGAGCTCCCACCTCCATTACAGAGGAGATAGATAGATAGATAGATAGATAGATAGATAGATAGATAGACAGACATACAGATAGATAGATAGATAGATAGATAGATAGATAGATAGATAGATAGATAGATATAGATAGATAGATATAGATAGATAGATAGATAGATAGATAGATAGATAGATAGATAGATAGATAGATAGATAGATAGATAGATAGATAGATAGATAGATAGATAGGTAGATAGATAGATAGATAGATAACTTACTTGATTTAGAACCGTTAAAAAATTTTCGGGCAGCAGTGTCCAGGTGCAGCTAATTAGAAAGATAGATGTAGATTGATTGATAGCTAGATAGATGGATAGATAAGCTAGGTAGAAGAAGAAAAAAATAGGATTATGTCTACACGAAGAGAAATTGAAGAACCGTCTTGCTGTAGGCAGACAGACAGACAGATAGATAGATAGATAGATAGATAGATAGATAGATAGATAGATAGATAGATAGATAGATAGATAGATAGATAGATAGATAGATAGATAGATAGATAGATAGATAGATACATGAGAGGTGGTCCCATACGAATGTTAAGCTCCAGATAGAAGGAAGAGATAAGAAGGATAGATAAATATAATTATCACATAAGCGGATAGGTAGATAGACAGACATGTAGCTAGCTACAGAAACAGAAGCTATTACAAATAGAAAGATAGATAGATAGATATATATATAGATAGATAGATAGATAGATAGATAGATAGATAGATGGACAATATTAACAGATAGGCAGATAGATAGATATAGATAAATAGATGAATAGATAAGATTAACAAATAGGAATATTAACAAATAGGAAGATAGACAGGAAGCTTAATACCTTTGGTGGCGACCCCATATCTTGAGCAAGCTCCAGATAGGTAGACAGAGAGATAGATGAATAGTTAGATACATAAGATTAACAGATAGATAGATAAGCAGATAGAGAAGGTTAACAGACAGGAAGATAGACAGAAGCTATATACCTTTGGAGGCAGTGATCCCATCTTGACCTCCAGATAGGTAGACAGAGAGATAGATGAATAGTTAGATAGAGAAGATTGACAGATAGGAAG
>WBZZ01006127.1:170000-172500 GCA_019918135.1 Paulinella micropora
GTTTGGCATGTTTACATTGTTCAAGTGTGTAGTTGTTTATGTTTATTGTTACGTTCTGTTTGGTTTTGTGGAAGATTGTGTATGTTGTTTTGGTTGGGTTTGGTACGAGGTTGTTGGAGTGGAAGTAGTTGATTAGTTTGGTTATTTCTGTCTGTGTTTTTTGTTGTAGGTTGTTGGGTGATTTTGCTGTTATTATAAGTGTTGTGTCGTCTGCATATGTGTATACTGTTCCTTGTTTTATTATGTTTATAATGTCATTAATATATAGCAAAAAGAAAGTAGTAGATAGCGTGCTGCCTTGCGGAATGCCATGTGTTATAGTGCGTTTGTGTGATTTTGCGTGCTGTGTGTGTACTTCTTGAGCTCGGTTTGAAAAGTAGGATGCAAAGAAATTAACAGTGTCTTCGGAAAAATTGAAGTTTGTCCTGAGTTTCTTAATTAACTTTGCATGTTCTACTGTGTCGTAGGCTTTTGACAAGTCTACGTAAAGCGCTAGCACGAGTTCTTCTCTGTCTTTGTGTTTGTGTATTTGGTTTAGGATAGTCTGGACTGTCATTGTCGTGTTTGAGTTCGGGCGGAAGGCGTATTGCGTATGTGATATTATGTTATGTTTCGTTAGATGGTCCATGACTTGTTTATTTATTATTGTGTCGAAGATTTTAGCTATTATTGGTAGTAATGAAATAGGTCTGTAGTTTACTGGCATGCTTGTGTCGCTAGCTTTGTATATTTCTATTACTTTAGTTGTTTTTAGTGCATCTGGGTAACTATTTTCCTTTATTGCTTTATTAAATAGTTCTGTGAGCGTGGGTGCGATGTAAGTGTGCATGTCTTTTATTATTGCAGGCTTTATTTTATATATGTCTTCTGCTTTGTCTCTGTTTATGTTTTTGAGTGTTTTTTGTACTGTGTCCTGTGTTATAGTTTGTAGTTTGAAGCTAGGGTGTGTGTGTGTCTCTGCCGCTACAATTTCTTCCTGTTCTATCTTTGGTATGTTGTTGCTTGTTTTCTTGCCTATTGTTATGTAATGATCGTTGAATGCATTTGCTATGTCTGTTGGGTCTGTGTATGTTTTGTTGTTGTAGTACGCTACTGCTGGTGATTTTCTTGGTGGTTTGTTGTTTGGGACTAGTTCTTTGAGTTTTCTGTGTTGTTTCTTCGGATTGTATTTGTTTTCTTCTAGTACTCTCATTATTTCTTCTTGCTTTGCTTTGTGTATTATTTTGTTTACTTTGTATTTGTGTGTTGTGTAAGCTCGCTTGTTTTCTACCGTTGGGTTATCTTTCCATCTATTGCATAGCGCGTGTCGTTTTCTTATTTGTCTTTTTATTTTTGTTTTACACCAGCTTTTTCTTCTGTTGCTTTGTTTGGGCTTCCTCTCATAGTGTTCTATAACTTTTGTTATTGTTGACTGTAGCTCTCGAAATTTTTGGTTTGTGTCTGTGTTTTCTGTGCCTTGTGCTATGTATTCTAGCTGTGTTTTTAGGTCTGCTATTATAGTTTCTCTGTGTTTGTTGTAATTGCTGTTTGTAAGTCTTGGTGTCACGTCTGTGTCTGGTTTGTTTGTTCGTGTATGTATTATTGCGTATATTGGGTGATGGTCAGATATGCATGGGCTGATTATGTTTGATTCAATGTCGGTGTTGATGTTGGTGAGTATCATGTCAATGAGCGTGCTTGAGTTGTGGTGTATGTCGTGTCGTGTTGCTTTGTTTATTGTCGTGTATAGATTGTTATGTATAATGAACTCATGCATATCTGTGTGCGGTTTGTGTATGTTGTCTAGGAGATTATAATTAAGGTCTCCCACTATTGTTATTGTGCTTGCTGGTGTTTTGTGTAGAATGTTGTCTATTCTATTCTGAAGCGCCTGTATAAAATCTTTATCGTGATTTTTGAGCGGGCGTCTATACATACCTATTATTGTGTGTATTGGCTTGCTTTTTAGCTTATTATTATATATTTGTATGATTAGAGGTGTTTGGCATGACTGTGATATGTTTTGTTTTTTGTCTATTGTGATATGCATGTTGCTTTTGTAGTAGATTGAGATGTCTATGTGATGTTCTGCAGTGTACATGGGAATGGGGAATGTATTATTGCTGATTGGTTGTTGGATGTAGTTGTCTGTGAGTATGATGATGTCTGGTTGGAAGTGTAGTAGTTGGAGTTGTATAAGTAGATGTTGGTGGTGTGCTTTGAGTGAGTGGATGTTGGTGTGGTAAATGCTGAGTGTTGTGTTATGTTTATTATTGATATTATTGTTATTATTATTATAATTATTATTATTAATTTTGTTTTCTTTTTCTATTTTTTTCTTATCATATGCAAGCTCGACGTAGGGTATTAGGGATTGTGGGAGAAGGCGGTGGTGTATGATATTGTCTGGGGGTTTCTGTGGTAATGTAGTCATTATGGTGTTTGTGTGTTTCCGTTTTTCTGTGCTTTGTTCGGTGGTGTTGATGATGACGATGATGATGATGATGATGATGATGAAGAT
>WBZZ01006127.1:210000-222500 GCA_019918135.1 Paulinella micropora
CTTCAGACAAAGCATAGAGGCCTGGGTCTGAATCCTCGCAATGACGCACCAAAATTTCCAAGGTGTACTAAAAAAGAGAAAATGTACTATGATAGTAGTATGTTACAGCGGACACTCAGCTGGCGAACACAAAACCCAACTTTGAACTCACTTTAATAAAATTACAGTTGGACTGGACAGGGGGTTACGGGACCTCATTGACAAGTGTCCTTGCTCGCCCTTTTGCACTTGAAGGAACGATGGCCAGGTACAGAGCTGAGATGTCGGAGTCGGTTTTTGGTTGAGGCTAGGTGACTATAGAGTTCTCAATCAAAATTTGAGGTTCGGAAATGCGGTCCGGGTGTTAGAACTAATAGTCAATATTAATAGTTACATGGACCGGCCGTATCGTTATTCCTATTTCATTTCCGACGTTACCCGGAGTTACCGTTACTAGGGTAGTTTGATTTGATATAAGGACGGACAGTAGTCTAATTCCACTTTAATTATTTAGGGATACAGTGGACACTATATTACTATTAAATTATTACTTTGCCATTCTAGTGGCAGTATTAACTTAATCAGTCTTACTAGAAATTTCTAGATAAGTAGGGATACAGTCATTATTTTTTCCCTCCACCTTATTTGAAAGTTCCGTTCGTGACACTTATCTTAGTTTTGCGACGTGTCGTACTGTAGTTGTCACTGAGGCTCGGAAATCTCTTTATAAATTACTTTCCCTTACTTTGGTAGCTGTGTGAGACAGGACCGGTGGACTCTGAAAGTAGTCGGTAAAGGCCTCTTTAATGAGCATGCTGAGTTGCTCAAAGGTTATGAGCCTTGAGGCAGATAAGGGAGTCAGCTTCTCACTGAAGCAAACACTAAATGCAATACCCAATGATTCAAGCCTTAGATGGGAACAATAGAGGCTACTCTGACTTTAAGTTTAGATACAAGTTAGAAAACTATGGTAAGTTTAGATACAAGTTAGAAAACTATGTTGAAGGCTTAAATGCATAGCACGGGGAATATGTGAAGCTAGCCTTTACCAACCCCGCAATGGCAAAGGTTAAGTACCCCTATGTGACCACGCTGAGGTGATGGATCTAGAGGAGAGGGATTTGCCTGACGAGCCGGAGTCGGAAAACACTCCGGACACAGAGTCAAAGACAAAGTCAGAAACAGAGACTCTGACAGAAGAACAGAAAACATTGACACTGTAGTACAACGATTCATAGAGTTAATAACGTGCTCATAAGGAACTGTAACTCTACTTCAATTACCAATACCTTCAAGAAATACGATATCACTGCCCCAACTCCAAACCTGGACGTTCCCGTATAGCCACTCACCAACCTATGAAGTTACAATAATTTCTGCCACACTTGCCTGGAAAGACTCTACCTCTACTCCAATCACTACCAACTACCAACTTCAAGACAAACTGTATTTTTTCACAAGGAACTTTGACACTGCTCCGATTCATGAGGAACTCTACCCATACTTTACTACCTAACCTAAACTTCACTTCGTAACCAACGTATCGAGGAACCGACAATGCTCATGCAATACGATACAA
This sequence comes from Paulinella micropora, assembly GCA_019918135.1. Taxonomy (NCBI): domain Eukaryota; phylum Cercozoa; class Imbricatea; order Euglyphida; family Paulinellidae; genus Paulinella; species Paulinella micropora. Next base: position 211,559 of record WBZZ01006127.1, read on the forward strand.
TTTTATCCAATATATCTTACTTTTACTTTTTACCAGTATTTTCTCACCCCAGGCGCACTGGAAAAATTCCTTTTTACTCTAGCAATTTCCTTTTTTGCCTGAATCAACTTGTATTCTTCCCACTGGCTGTACTATTTATCCTTCCACTTTAGCCTGCCTACATCCGTTACTACACAACCAAAGCCAATTCAATACCACAGCCAGACTTCCCACTCAGAACCTTCGTCGTGAGCTTACCTCACAAGCCCTGGAGAAAGAACGCACCTACCGTGGCAAACCCTTACTCTACTAAAAAACCAGCCCTTATACTTAACAGCTTTTTGAACCTTGAACCTAGCCTTTACTCAACCCTACCTCTAAACCTAATTAACCTCGGCAAAGGGGCGAGCACGGTTACTCGTGGTCCGGTAAACCCCTGGCAATAAATAACTATTCCTGAAAGTTAGGCCACGCACGAAAGTCCCATTGCAAAAGCCTAAAGATTGTGATAAGATTGATAAGGAGAAGAAGATGAAGTGGCGGGAAAAACACGCGAAGAAGCAGAAGAGAGAACTAAGAAGACAGACGAAGAGAGCACACTACATAAGCCTCCGAGTGAAAGCAATACAAAAGAAGAAGTATTATGAAAGGATGTGTGCTTTGCAACCTGTTTTTCACACACCCTTGTTGTTTGTTTGTCTGGTTGCAAAGTTGATGGTCAATAGGAGAGATAGTACTCCTACCCAAACCCGTAATGGGAGCATGGGATCCGTAACTTAACCGACAACCTCAGGGATATCGAGGCACAAGGCCCGAGTATTTGGGGAAGTGGAAGCGTCTGGCCCAAAGGCGTGGCTGCCCGCTAGGATATGTGCGTATCCTACCTCTCGGTCATGGGATACACGACGTGGTATGTAGGAGAAAGCATGAGGAACAGATATGAGGGAGGGAAAGGGAGGGTACTAGAAGGGAAGATAAAAGAAAAACCGGAACTATATAATGTTCTAACACCGGGAAGGGTCGTCTCTGGTCTCCTGGTCGTAAATCTTCATCGGGTTCCATCGTGGGCTGGGACGTTCCAGGAGGTGCTTCATCGTAGACTGGTCCAAGTAGCGGGGCGCCACCGGGAAGGGTCGTCTCTGGTCCTGCTGACGTTCTCCGGTCGTAAATCTTCATCGGGTCCCATCGTGGGCTGGGACGTTCCGGGAGGGGCTTCATCGTAGTCTGGTGACCAGGTCCAAGTAGCAGGGCGCCACATACACACACACACGATCGCGAGACCCGGAACGATACTGTATTCTAACACCGGGAAGAATCGTCTCTGGTCCTACTCGCGATCTCCTGGTCGTAAATCACCAGCGGGTTCCCTTGGACTGCAAAGCCGCTACACCAGGAGGGAGAGAAAGTGAGGAGAGGCTTCGTCGTAGGCTGAAAGAGCTTGAACGCCCGGAGAATCAGGTATCGGTACTGGGCGCTGAAGGGGGGGCCAAGAGCCGAAGAATCCGGTAACAATACTGGGTGTCGAAGGGGGGTCGGGAGCCGTGAAAAATCTGGGCTGGTGGCACGACGGGAAAGGGAAAAGGATAGGCCTGATTCCTCCAAGTGCAGTTGGAGCTGGTTTGAAAAAAATTTGAAGAAAGAGAATAGTCTTTAACGACAGGGAGACAATTCAAATTTAGCACGAGAGTCGAGTGCCTTGATCTTGAGGTCGGTGGTATAGAGTGCAAACCTGGCACGAGGCAAGGTCCCTGCAGCTGGTATAGAGTGTAGAGCCCTGGCCTGGGTGAAGGACACAAGACGGGGGAAGATTCCACAGGCTGAGATATCGGTCACGGGGGTCGGAAGACTCACTGGCTGGCAGTCTCGACCAGAGGTTCTACCTTGTCCCGGACTTGTCCGACCCGACAACCCCCGAGACCGCTAGGCGTGCGATGATTCCTGCCCAGACTTGTCCGGTGGGACTGGAGGACACAGTCTCTTCGTTGAACCTGTTGGGATGACCCTGGTAAACCCTGTCGGTGTTTACCTCGTGGCGTCTGCACTGTGAATGAATTTCCAAGCCTGGAGGAATGTGTCGTGGCAAATCTTGGTCATCCCGCTGATAATGTCATGTATTACAGCTTTCGATAGGACAAAGCGGAGTCCATTGTACGTTTTTTCGGATATATATCCGTTTGATCCTATTGCTATCACAATAATGCTTGATGTCATGTTGCGTCCCCTCAGCCTTTGGTGGTGGATCGCGACTTGCAGTTGTTCATATTTATGGTCATAGATGGCTCTTGGGTTATATCCCCACGCCCGGGTTGCTGTCCACGGAATGGAGGGCCACGTAACCGGAGGGTCTTCTCCTCTGTCGGAAATGGGATCCTTGGGGATGTATGGAGGGCTAATAAATGGCGAGGGCAGGGCAGGTACGGTCCGTGAGGGGCCGTAACCAGTGACGACCAGTGGCTTGGGCCACCCTCACGTCTGTCCCTTGGAGCTCCTGAGCCTTGTATGTGAGCATCCTCAATGCCAACGATGAAAGCCTGATCCATTCCGCTTATCGGGAAGGATCATTCAGGGTCGTAGCAAACGTGAGCCATGGCTGCTTCTTCTCTTGCTTTTCCGTCTCCTTACTCTCAGGAGAGGAGGAAGGGGGGGTGCTATGTATTCGTCCTTGAAGCTGCTGCGTCGTTGGGGCGCCCTTAAGCCCGCTGAGTATCCCTGGTCCAATGTGGGTTCAGGGCGGTGGAGGGGTTTGCAGACGTCAGGTGGTTGGCATTCTGGGCTGCGTCTCCCTTACTGCCAGTGCCAGCGCCAGCTCTGGCTTTCCCCTGCCTATCTCCTTTCATTCTCTTTTTCGTCGTCCTCCTCCGCATCCGAGTCTTCCCCCTTCGGGGGACGTTTCTTTCGTTTGACTCGCTCAGTCAAGAATCAGTACCGTCGGTTGCTTTTAGTATTGAAGTTCGGTAGGAGACGTTTGAGCTCTGCTGCCTCGGCGTCCCAGTCAGTCTGGTCGATATTACCCAGCTGGAGGTCCGATGAGTGGTTTGCTGCTCGTGTCATGTGAAAGAGCATATGGGGGCCACAGTCCCCTGATCCCTTCGCCTGCTCCGGGATAGGAGCATGGATGTACCCCGAGGTAGAGTCTTGCTCAAGGAAACTAGCCTTCCGTAGGTTGTCCACCCAGGCATTGATCACCACGGTGAAGTCGAGCTTAAGCTTTGCTGTACAGGATAAGAGGGAGTCAAGGATGAGGATGAGCGGTTTTGATCTGCTGGCCTGGTCGCCGAGCTTTAGGACTTCAAGTCCACAAGCTGTTCCTGGACCTTGTCGTTGTAGAGTGACGGAGATCAGCATGAAGAGCCAGTGTTGATTTGATACGTTTATTAGTATGAGAAAATGTTGGTAACGCCGGTCGATGGGTCGGCGTCCCAGGGCCTTGAGGAGGGTGTACTCATCCTTGGTGCGTACCTGCCAGGACAGGTTGGGTCCAATTATAAGGGAGCCGTGCATCAGTGCTTCCTCCTCGATGCTAGTGAGGCAGACGTGAATAATGTCGTCTGTGAGTCAGCCGGTGGAATTCTTGACATCATCGATGGCTTTGCGCGGTAGAATCGCAGTGGTGATGTCTTCGCGTCGCCAGAAGTCCGCCTTCAGTGGTACTTGGGCGTCAAAGGGAAGGGTGGCCTCCATGCGGAGTCTATATTTTCCTGGAAGGAAATCGAGGGGGGCGGCAGTGGCAGAGGCATTCGCAACATCTTCTTTTCCTGCACGCGTGCCGGTCGTCCTTGAAGTAGTAGTGACGTGGTCGTGGATCGGTATCTCGTTATCGTAGGGTCCGACTTCTCCACTTTGAAAGGGCAGAAGAGGGATCATGCCAAGACGATAGGCTAGTTCATTGGTGAGGGCCTGACTGTCCAGAATTGCATCCCAGGCTGCTACTTCTGGGATGTAGTTCGCTTCGGTGTAGTCTCGCAGAGGTGGTGTCATTCCGGAGCTATGGATGCAGATTCATCCACTGCCAACCCGATGGGCGACGTGGCTGGCGTCGTGACATCAGAGGAGCATGAATTCCTGGTGTATGTTAGAGCTGCTGTTTTGTACCCTCCGCCAGACAGGGAGGTAATCCATCACTCCTGGGGCTGGTTCCGAGCTGTAGGTACTCTGGGTGTTGTCGGGGTTGCTTGGCGGTGCGTCGCTGGGCTTCCGCGAGATCGTCTTCGATGGCTATAAGGAGGGTCTCCTCCTCAGTTGGGAGGGGTGGTTGCGCGTGATGACGTTGCATGATGACTTTCCAGCGGCGGTCGGGACCGTCTATGATAGAGCGTTCCTCTTTCGGCGTTCACTCTCGCTAGGAATGTCACCTGGGCTGAGGTCAGGCGTGTCCACTTGGATAAGGAATTCTTGGTCGCGGTAGTGTGGTATCGGGTGACAGTACCTATCATGTTGGAGGCCTGGAGTACCAGGCGTATCGCTCGTCGGTCGTCGGCGGGGCGTAGTTGCAGGGCGGCATCCTTAGCCCACCATAGGTCTACGCGGACCGTGCGGGTGTCCTCAGATGCCCTTGAGATCACCCCTGCGACTAGATCCCGTTCGATGCGGAGGTATGTCAGCCAACATTTTGGGACTTGGCAGGGTTTATATTCCGTATTGGGGGTAGGATTCGGTAGAAGAGTCGCGCGTTTTCCCTAATCGTGCATGAGTAGTGCCCGTCCGGGATTTAAGAGAAGCACTTCCCATCCTGTCCTCGTTTGATTAGCTGTAAGATGTCCCTGTAGTTCATGATCAAGATCGAGGGGGGGAGGTCTTTTCTGTTGCACGACCAGCTTATACTCCGATCATCATAGGTGACGACAGTCGTTGTAGAGAGGAGCATGCAAAGGGTCAGTCTGTTTGTATCTTCCTCTGATAAGGTCAGCGTAGACATCACTTCTTCCCAAATGCTGCCGCATGTTAGGCGTCTAGGTGTAAGAAATTGTTCCAGCGTCTATTCAGGGCGGTGGGGCGCGGGAGGAACCTGATCGTGCGCGGCGTCCGTAGCGGGGGTGGATCATTCTTCATCTTCTCCGGTGTCTGACCAACCGTCTACTTGTTCGTGGGATTCCGGGTACTATTGGCCTGGAAATGGTGAGTCCAAGGGCTGTCTCGCCGGCTGGGGGTGGATGGAGTGGAGGATCCCGGAGGGGAGGGGCCGTGATCCGCGGCTGACGGCTCGGGCGGTGGGATTGGGGATTGCGAGGGTAATGCTCAAAGCTGAGCTTCAGGTCCTCGAACCATCATCCCAACACCTCTATGTCTGTCCTTTTGAGGTCAGACCATCTTATTATGTTGAGGAAGCATAGGTAGAGCCCAGTACCCTGTACCGTCGTCTCGGCGAAGGTTATGAGTGTGAGGAGGTGCAAGGCGAGGATTTCCCTGTCTTTCCACGTGAACGACTGAAGTGCATAAGTCGTGACAGGGGTGTGTTGTGCGTCCGTGAAGGGGGAGATAGAGGTAGACTGTGTGGGCATGTTCCTGACCAAAGTAGACGTGTATCGCGATACTACTGTTCTTGCTGGGGCTGTAGGAGCGGGTCCAGGGCGATTTTCTTTTACTGTCCATTTGAGTCACCAGTGCAGCATTGAGTGGCGTGTGGAAGAGGTGGCGTAGTCAGTTCCAGATGCATGTTAGTATCGCCTTCTCCAAGGCCTGATCAAGTGCTGGCACCAAGTGCTTGTCACAATGGCGAAGCTGATGATGTCCGGTTCATCTGGGTCCGCCAGTAGTATTGTATGGTTCGACGTATAAGCACTAGCCTGGAGTGCATGCTGTAGGAGTCTCGGGAGGTTTGCCCATTCCGTTCGGGACTGCTGTGGATACTCTGTGATGATTGCGGCCGGGAGATCCTTTGCTGGCAGGGACATAGTGCGGTCGGTGCCGGTGGTGGGGGTCCATGTTCCTGGTCTAACTGTGTGGATAATCCTGCCTTCCTGGGAAATCGTAGCTGTAGAGCATTCCCTTCCGCACAGTAATGGTAACGGGACAGGCATTCCGGAAGTGGGCTATTGATGAGCTGGGTCGGGGCCTGGCCGAGGTAGTTGATGATGTCAATTCCTTTCATACTTGTTTGCGCAGCGCGACACTTAAAGTTATAGAACTTATTCTGGAGCAGGTCTTAGCGTTGGTACAGGACATCCACCAGGTGCGCTCCAGCGTTGAGGCGGGTGAAGTTGTCTGTGAGGAAGATTGTATGTCGGGAAGTGACATACCTGGGGGAGATTCTCACCCCCTCATAGTCGACATATGCTTGGGTCTTTTTGTCTGCTGAGTGGACGCAACCATTGTAGGTGTCCTCGAGCGGGTCACAGGGTCAGCAAAGACTCCGCGGGAACTGACATATGCTTTGGTGGATTAGGAGACATAGCTTGCGGGGAAGAATGATGAAACATCGAATAGGAAGATAATCATGATGGCTGTATGATTAGGGGTAGAACCGCTTTGCGGGCGTGGTGGTCGATGGATGATGGTGAGGAATGATGGCTGGATCTCATCTAGAGACTTCCTTACCGAGTCCACCTAGTCTGAGTGCATCCGGAAGAAGCATGTGATGAGAGGAATGCATTTGTTATCGGCGTGTTCACTGACTGGTCCGAAAGCAAATTTAAGGCAGGACTCTAATCGGATGACCGGAGTGTCCAGGTGATCGATCGCGGTATCGTTGGATCCTTGAAAGAGTGAAGCAGTAAGTTCGATGAGGGGTGCAGATGTCGTCCACGTAGTCTGGTAGAAATTGCAGGTGGAGCATGTGGTTTCGCATACCACAGCAGTCTGAAGTCATCCCATCGTGTAGTTCGGTTCCATGGGTCCGCGATCCATGTTACCTCCACAGATCGGGAGAGAAGTCGCATGAAATCTCTGGATTCGGATGCATCGTGGAGGATGATTCGGATCGCACATCGTAGGTCAGTCGTGGTGCTGTAAGATGAAGAAAGTGCCAAGATTTTGTATTCCTCCCCCAGTGTTCCAGCGCGGGTTGTCAATACAGGGCTGTAGAAAGCTAGTTCCAGTTTGATTAGAAGTTGGTAGATTTTGGCCATACCTTGTTGCGCAACAGGGAAGTCATCAAGTTACTCTCCAGCTCCTCTGCTGAATGCCCGTCCTGCATCTGCGAGCAGTAGGCCACCAAATCATCCATCAGAATAAGTGTGAATCTTGTCAAGTACAAGTTGTAGGAGGATGGCCACCGCGGTAAGGAAACCACCTCCTGGGCAGACCGGGAAAGAGGTGGATGCTTGTCAGCCCGCGGTCGTTGAATTGATTGGCTGCCTCGCGAGGGAGTTTGCATAGGTGAGCGCGATCGTTGCTGTACGGGGCGTTGGGTCTTTCTAGACTGTCGAGACATGTTCCACGATGATGTTGCCGCAGTCAGTACGGGCGTGACACCGGTTCACATATACACAGTAGGGTGTCTGCAGGTCTGTCTACGAGGGAGTGCAGGGCACTGCGAGTGTATCACACAGGCGGACACCGCTCTACAGTCCACTCTGTGCTCCACTGGAGGCTATGGTACTCAGGGTTGCACCACACAAGCGGGTGTACCTGTCAGCACACTTTATCCTCCTCGTTGGCAAGACACTTACAGGCCCAAGTCACGCTTCGAAGACTGTGGGATCCGCTGACCTAGTAGCGAGGAAGGCGAGGGTTCTGAGAGGTGTGCCACACAGACGGATACCCTCTCACAGTACACTCTCGTCACCACTAGAGGTTAATGGGTCTGAGGGGTCTACCGCACGCTCGGGTAGCGCCCCTCAGTCCACTTTATCATTTTCGCTGTCTGGTCAGAGCCTTTTCCTAGTGTCTTGTGGATAGGTAGTATGTCCGCTGGCCAGGCGCACGAAGGCTAGGAAACTGAGAAGTGTGTCACACATGCGACCACCGCTTCTCCAGTTCACTCCGGTCTCAGTGTGAGACTCCGGTCTCAGTGTGAGCTGATCAGGCAGCCACTACCGTGGGGCCGGGGTGGAAGCTTTGCGGCTGCGGGCTGCTTCTAGTCTAGGTTGATGTCCTGCGGAAGGAGCATATCGTTGATATGCAGTGGGTCCGCTAGTTAGACACACGTCGGAGACTAGGAAACTGAGAGGTGTGTCACACGGTCGGACACCGCCTCTGCAATTCACTCGGGTCTCAACGTTAGCTAATCAAGCGGCAACTGCCGTGGGGCCGGGATGAGAGGCTTTGCAGCGTCGGGTTGCTGCATGTTCAAGGTGATGTACCGCGAAATGAGAGTTTTGGTAGTAGGTAGTGAGTCCTTCACTGGTCAGGCGCACGCAGGAGACTAGGGAACTGAGAGGTGTGTCACACGAACGGACACCGCCTCTGCAATTCACTCAGGCCTCTACGTTGGCTGATCAGGCTGCACCTATCGTGGGGTTTGGGTAGTGTCTCCGCGGTCCCGAGCTACTTGAGAGACTGAGTTCATGTACTGTTGACAGACGTTTTGTTTTTGGGTGTGGTTGTTGTACTCATAGTCCAACTGCAGGGGTTGGGCAGTATGGTTGCAGCAGAGGTGGTAGAGAGGGAGCAAGAGGCGCGCAGGGTGGCGGAGGTCGTAGGAAGGTAGGATCTGTTGGTGCAGTCCAGGGATTCTGGCAGTGGCTAGCTGATCATGTATCGTTGAGGGACGTACCTGGTCTATCGCTCCAGAAAAGCCGGATTATCTTTAATGAGCATGCTGAGTTGCTCAAAGGTTATAAGCCTTGAGGCAGATAAGGGAGTCAGCTTCTCACTGAAGCAAACACTAAATGCAATACCCAATGATTCTTAGATGGGAACAATAGAGACTACTCTGACTTTAACTTTAGATACAAGTTAGAAAACTATGTTGAAGGCTTAAGTGCATGGCACGGGGAATATGTGAAGCTAGCCTTTACCAACCCCGCAATGGCAAAGGTTAAGTACCCCTATGTGACCACGCTGAGGCGATGGATCTAGAGGAGAGGGATTTGCCTGACGAGCCGGAGTCGGAAGACACTCCGGACACAGAGTCGGACACAGAGTCAGAGACAGTCAGAAACAGAGACACTGACAGAGGAACAGAAAACATTGACACGGTAGTACAACGATTCATGGAGTTAGGCCACGCACAAAAGTCCGATTGCAAAAGCCTAAAGATTGTGATAAGATAGATAAGGAGAAGAAGATGAAGTGGCGGGAGAAACACGCGAAGAAGCAGAAGAGAGAACTAAGAAGTCAGACGAAGAGAGCACACTCCATAAGCCTCTGAGTGAAGGCAATACAAAAGAAGAAGAAGTATTATGAAAGGATGTGTGCTTTGCAACAATTTTTTAAACACACTCTTGTTGTCCAATATCTAAGAACTAAGATTCCCATCGGCCCGATAGAGACGATAGAGTTAGTTAGGACCAAGTTTGGTTCGGTGGGAGATGTAAACAAACATCTCAACGCAGAGAAGTTTGAGCACATCTACCCAAAACCAGGGACAAATGTGGACACCTGGTTAAGCTACTACCTCGCCTTCAAAAGCGAGGTAGAGAGCTTACGAACTCATCCCTTTGAAGAAGAAGAGTTAATTCGTAAACTGCTACAAAGGCTGGCTAAACATCCTGCCTTTGGTAGAGAATACGAAGCTAACTACTTCAATCTTCCAGCTAACATATTAATAAGACTTAAGCACGACGACCTAATTGAGAGTGCGAGGAACAAGTGGGCGATATGAAAGAAAGGGAAGGGACGTAGGGAGGAGAGCAGAGAGGACGACGAGAACAGGAGACGAAGAAAGCAGAAAGGACAGGAAACAAACCTCCTGATGGATGATCAGGATGACGAGAAAGGGGGTGGGGGGTAAGACAGGTAAGTTGAAAAAGAAGAAAGAATTGTGGCTAAAAGTCACCTGCTATGCTTGTGAGAAGGTGTCGCATACAAAGGCGTATTGCCCGAAACTGAAGAAGAACCCCCATGAGCAGGAAAAAGAGAAAACCCCAAAGGCAAAAACAAAAAGGGCGTAAACAAAAGCAAAGGAAAGAAAGACATAGCTCTTTTACGGGAAGAAGAGAGTGATGATGACGAAGAACAGGGAGGGGGACAAGAGAGCGATAGCGATGTGCTTCTCCTTATTATCGGGAGAGATAAGCCCGACGAGCCTGGGGAGATAACCCCTGACGACAATGGTGGGGGGAGAGCGAGCGAAGATCAGAGCGATTCTGATCGATGTGGTCGTCCCCCGCCGGCTAGCACTAGCTTAGGGAGTCACTTAGCAAAGACTAGTCGGGTTGAGGATTCGTCCCAACCTAACATCTCATCCATCGCAATCGTCAGCTAACAAGTGCACCCCCCCCCCCCCCACACACACACACACAATAATAATTCCCTCAGAGTCTGAGGAGAACAAAACCCACTTGCCCAAACCTAATAAGCATACTCTGATCATGAACAGCTATAGTCGATCCCAGCCAACGTCTACTAGATGCATGGGGAAAAACAACAAGAACAAACCCTGCAATATTTCTTTAGAGAGAGAACAAAAGTGGATTAACGCTTCGCAAGCAAAGCGGTTGATTTTTTAATATTATTGTGGCTATCATGCGAAGACGCAGGATGACGAATTCCCTTGGATTGACTTATCTGTCGATCCCACAATTTGCCTCCTAAGTCTCCTTACTATTCAGATGAGCTAGGATTGTTGGCAGTGGCAGAAGAGATAGGAGAGAACGAGATTGCCCGCGCATGCCACCTCACAACTCAAAGCAGAGACTGCAGAGAGAGAAGGAACGTGAGGCGAGAAGGAAGAGTAGTAGGGCAGAAGTGAGGGGGATTGGCAAGAGAGACATTGCATATCAACCACAACCCACGCTTACTTTATTTGTTCACTATCGCACAACATCACAAGACACACATCTCACCTCAACACCACACACAGATACACTGAATGAGTGTGGGAGACCATCTTGTCTACTCAGTGTTGTTGCAGGAGGCAAGG
>WBZZ01006128.1:37500-82500 GCA_019918135.1 Paulinella micropora
ACCCACCTATGTATCTTTCTATCTACCTATGTTACCTATCTGCATACTTTGCTGCACTACACGTCGATCAATGTCCAGAACGCACAGCGCGCCGATCTTCCTACCTACCTACCTACCTACCTACCTACTTCCTACCTACCTACCTACCTACTTACCTACCTACCTACAAACCTACCTGTCTATCTACCTACCTATCTACCTATCTATCTACCCACCTATGTATCTTTCCATCTACCTATGTACTTATCTGTATAGTTTGTTTCACAACACGTCGATCAATCTCCAGAACGCACCATGCGCCGATCTACCTACCTACCTACCTACCTACCTACCTACCTACCCACCTACCCACCCACCAACCTATTTACCTATCTATATATCTATCTATCTATCTATCTATCTATCTATCTATCTATCTATCTATCTATCTATCTATCTATCTATCTATCTATCTTGCTCAAAACACTTGGACTAACGGCTTGAACGGCTTCCTTTTTCTTTCTCTTCTTGCTTGTCCTCCTCAAGACCCCACTCTCCATTTTGCCTTTTTCTTCAAACCCCTTGCAGAAGATTTTGCTCATGTCCACCCTTACGAAGATCCTTCGAGCCTCCTCGAAAAGAAGAGTCCAAAAGTGCACGTCCATCCGGACAATAAGTCACAACCCGGCATTATCAACCCGGATTCCACCCACAGTGTTGACGCCGAGACATACTCTCATTTCGTCCAAGAAGTGCCCCGAAAGAACCAATCGAAAGAAGAAAGCACCTGATTTTGCCATCAACACCAAGCGTATGGAAAGACATTGAAGAAGAACTCCAATCCGCCCTCCCTCTCATCCTCCCCTTATCTCTCATCCTGCATTCCGTCATAGCCGTCCAGTGTTGCATAGCCCGGGCTAGGTCCCTTCGGGGGTTTAGGCCTTTACACAATGTCATCATTGTAGCTTGCGCAAGCTTACGGTGCTCAAAACACTTGGACTAACGGCTTCCTTTTCTTTCTCTTCTTCCTTATCCTCCCCACTCTCCATTCCTAGATTGCCTTTTTCTTCAACGTCCTTCCTCCTCTTCTTTTTTCCAGAACACAGTCTACCCGTGATTCCCATCCCGGACACATGCACAGTACACAAATTACTGTTTGATGTGAAACTGCGTTCCTTTGCAAGGACTACATTCCTTTGCGACATCTCATCTATCTATCTATCTATCTATCTATCTATCTATCTATCTATCTATCTATCTATCTATCTTGGTGGGGTGCCTTATGTGTGCCTAGCCATACGCCTATAAGTCACATGCCGAAATAGCGACGGGAAGCACAATCCTGTTCCCTCAGGGTGCCCTTTCTCGCTTGTTGAGCCCGGAATAAAACCCACAGTGCTCTGTCGGTTTATACTAGACTGTCGAACAGTCTCGAAACTCCATCTGCTTACTGGGCCCTCTGTAATGGAGGTGGGAGCTCGTTCTGCAAGGGGCGCTTTATGGAACGAGCCCTGGCCCCGCCTGGTACTAGGGAGCTTTGGTATTGCCTGTATCAGTCCCTTCCGTGCAAACATCACGGCTTAGCTGGGCATCGGGTTAATACTTTACCCACAGACTTCCTGGTTGACGAAATCAGAAGCTCCTTTTTTCTGACATTAGTCGATATTTCATCTATCTATCTATCTATCTATCTATCTATCTATCTATCTATCTATCTATCTATCTATCTATCTATCTATCTATCTATCTATCTATCTATCTATCTATCTATAGTATCGTTCTCTGTTCATCGATGTTTCCGCGCCTTGGGTTTTTCCCATCCCCAATCCAAATCACTTTGCTTCAAGCTATCGTCCTGCGTAGCTCGTTGCTCTTTTGCGATTTATCGCTCCTGTGCAGTCAAAAATTGGACTAATCTTCCTCTAGTCCGTATCGGTGACTGCATTCCGTCATAGCCGTCCAGTGTTGCATAGCCCGGGCTAGGTCCCTTCGGGGGTTTAGGCCTTATACAATGTCATCATTGTAGCTTGCGCAAGCTTACGGTGCTCAAAACACTTGGACTAACGGCTTCCTTTTCTTTCTCTTCTTCCTTATCCTCCCCACTCTCCATTCCTAGATGAGAACCTGCACAGACAAAAATGCGAACGCGACCTCATATTACCCCTCCTATACCCCATCCATACCCCATCCATACCCCACCCATACCCCAATACACAGAAATTGGGAGCTTGTTGAATAAAGTGCTAGGGTTTCTGTCCCGAACAATTTATCCAACATAACTAAGTCATATCTACCTATCTACCTACCTACCTATCTACCTATCTATATAGCTTACTGCACTTCACGTCATTCAATCTCCAGAACGCACAGCGCGCCGATCTATCTACCTATCTACCTATCTACCTACCTACCTACCTACCTATCTATCTATATAACTTACTGCACTTCACGTCGATCAATCTCCAGAACGCACAGCGCGCCGATCTATCTACCTACCTACCTATCCTACCTACCTACCTACCTACCTACCTACCTACCTACCTACCTACCTACCTAGCTTAGCACTTCACGTCGATCAATCTCCAGAACGCACAGTGCGCCAATCTACCTATCTATCTACCTATTTACCTACCTACCTATCTACCTATCTACCCACCTACCTATCTACCTAGCTATCTACCTATCTATCTACCCACCTATGTATTTTTCTACCTATGTTACTTATCTAAATAGCTTGCTGCACTACACGTCAATGAATCTCAAGAACGCACGATGCGCCGATCTATCTACCTACCTATCTACCTATCTATACCTACCTACCTACCTACCTACCTACCTACTACTTACCTACCCTACCTACCTACCTACTACCTACCTACCTATCTACCTATCTACCTGTCTATATAGCTTGCTGCACTACACGTCGATCAACCTCCGGGACGCACAGCGCGCCGATCTATCTAACTACCTACCTATCTACCTACCTACATACCTACCTATCTACCTGTCTGCCTATCTATATAGCTTGCTGCACTACACGTCGATCAACCTCCGGGACGCACAGTGCGCGGACTGTGCGAAAATGTTCCACATGACCGCAGAACCAGCTGCTATCTGGAAGGTTTTGTATCGTATCGTATCGTATCGTATCGTAGCGTATCGTAGCGTATGGTATCGTATCGTAGCGTATCGTAGCGTAGCGTATCGTAGCGTAGCGTATCGTAGCGTAGCGTAGCGTAGCGTAGCGTAGCGTATCGTATCGTATCGTATCGTATCGTATCGTAGCGTAGCGTAGCGTAGCGTAGCGTAGCGTAGCCTAGCGCAGCGTAGCGTAGCGTAGCGTATCTATCTATCTTTCTATCTATCCATCTATCTATCTATCTATCTATCTAACTATCTATCTATCTATCTATCTATCTATCTATCTATCTATCCATCTCTCCATCTCTCTCTCTCTCTCTATATATATATAGATATATATTATATATATATATATATATAAAAGGCGTGGTTGGAAAGTTTCTGTGCATACATAAACCCCATCTTTCCCTGAGCTAGCGCTGCAACCTGTCCCAGGTTATATGCACAGCAAGTACAGCACCCACAGGCGTGTGTCCCTCAACCGCACCTCCCCACTCGCTTTCCCTGGCGAGAGAGTTTGAAAATGTTAGAAAGCTGTCAAAAACCTGGTCTGACAAAGGGCCATTTTGGGACTGTAGGATTTCACTCACAACTACTTCCATCTTCTACGCCTCGAGCAAAGCTTTGCCGCTGCAGTGTTGGGGTACTGCGGTCGTGAGCTTGCATAGGATGCAGCTAGTCAGTCCATTCGCCCCCAGTGTTGATGACAGTTATCAGTCTTTTTTTCATTCTGGTCGCATATTTCTGCCCCATCTTCAAGTCCATTTCTCGCCAGATCTTGAGCAGTCGGCGCTGTAATGCGGGCATGGTCGCTGGGCGCTTGTCACTCAGCTTTTCATCCATGTATCGTCATGCGTGCTGGATCGTATTCAGATCGGCAGACTTGGGGGAAACTTGGCCTGGTCCCGAGGGTGGTCCTTTGTCTGACCGACTTTACCTTTTTCAAACTTTTCTAGAATCTTGCCAAGGAGAGCGAGTGGAGAGATATGACTGCGGGGCATGCATCTGTGGGCGTTACGCGTGCTGTGCATGTAAGCTGGGACTACAGGTTGCAGCGCTTGCTCAGGGAAAGATAACCTTCTGGTCCCAAGGGTGGTCCTTTGTTCCGATTTTGAACCCTTTCAAACTTTTCTAATTCTTGCCAGGGAGAGAGCGAGTGGGTGTCATTGCGGGGCACACATCTCTAGGCATTATTCGTGCTGTGCATATAAGCTGCGCCACATATTGCAGCGCTTGCTCAGGGAGATAGCCTCCTGGTCCCTGAGGGCGGTCCTTTGTCGGACTATCCTGGATACATACATACTTTCACCCTATCTTTCCCTGAGCAATCATTGTAGCCTCTGGTGCAGCTGATATGTACAGCATGCATGACACCCACAGATGTGTTTTCCTCAAGTACACCTCCCCACTCGCTGTTGCTGGAGAGAATTTAGAAAAATTGAAAAAGTGTCACAATCGGCCCCTTTGTCAGACCCGATTTGTGACAGCTTTCTAACTGTTTCAAACTCTCGCGTGCGGTTAAGGGACACACGCCTGTGGGTGCTGTACTTGCTGTGCATATAACCTGAGCTAGAGCTGCAGGGTATATATACATACATGTATATATATATATATATATATATATATATATATATATATATATATATATATATATATATTCATATGTGTGTAGCTGCTATCGCGCGCCATGTCGGCTATTCGCCAACAAGAGCCGTTTTCTTCTTCTTCTTCCTCTTCTTCTTCTTCTTCTTCTTCTTCTTCTTCTTCTTCTTCTTCTTCTTCTTCTTCTTCTGCTTCTTCTTCTTCCTCTTCTTCTTCTTCTTCTTCTTCTTCTTCCTCCTCCTCCTCCTCCTCCTCCTCTTCCTTTTTGTCGACAATAACGAAGCCTCCGACAACAACAACAACAACAACAACAACAACAACAACAACAACAACAACAACACGAAAATCCTCGTCACCCTCCCCTAAATTTCCCTCAGACAAGTTCAGCGTTCGAGAAGAAGATGACAATATACCAGGCAAAGAGGGTGCCCCAAAGCTCGGACCAGCCCAGCTATACAAAGCTGCAGGCTTCGTAGAGCTCTGTGTATTCGCTGCGCTGCTGTTGGTGAGCATTAGACTGTGCCCTGGTGCATTCTGCTGCAGCTCGCTCTGCTACGCGTCCCACAGGAAAGAGACTGAGACCAGCCTAACGCTCCGCGAGGCGTACGGCGGCATTTAAAATTTTTCCACTGAACGGTTCAATGTTTAGTCATTTATTTCAACTTAAAGATGATTTATTAATCATGTCAGATTGGTTCAGAAGCAAGTTGCAACTTTTGTCATAATAGTGATGTCCTGGTATATTTCCTATCAATACTAAGACTGTTCAAGTTTACCATGTTTAAAAATCAGTCACGGTATGATTACTGATCATAGTAATACTACTACGGTATGTATTATCATAATGTCGAATATCATCTATTAATATTGGCCGAAAGTTCGTAGAGGTTTTATTAATAGTACCGTGAATCATTCAATTGTCAGTGACATATGACCAGTCACCTTCAACTGAAACCGACCGGGCAGTACACCGTAGTATATCATTCTATATACTACTTGGTGACTCACCGTCGGGGCGGAGCGGGAGCCTCGGTGAGAAAAGACCCGGGCCGTCGGAGCATGAGTCACGGTGATGGTGGCAGTGAAGTCAATCATGTGTCTACTCAGTCACGTTGAACTTGAGGACGGCCCACCCGTGACACGGCCCCGGGCGCTACTATGGCCGGCATTTATTACTGTGGACATTCAAGTGGCAAAACATTCAAACTTTGATCTCATCTTTTCTCGATCAATATTTGAGATACGGAAATGCAGCGCACACCGTTGGAAAGCTCTTGTCCTAAGCTTTCCAATGCTGATTTCAGATTTGTCGTATCACTTAGATTGATGGAGAACGATGAGATCAAAGTTGGATAGTTTGCCACTTGAATGTCCACAGTAATATATTAATATTAATACAACCGTAGGCAGATACAATATTAATAACTCAACTACGGCGACCGGACGCCAGCACTACATATGTAGTTAGCTGCCCATCAAAAGTTTAATAAATGACCGCGAAGTTTTCATTTAATTTCAATGTACGATTTAATTTATTTAAGTGATTACTTTGAATATTACATAAAAGAAAATCAATTTAGGTATGATGGTTCCTGCGTAATACTCTAAGCATTTTTGCATCTAACCAGTAACTTTTTACCTAGTCCCTCCGGCCCGAATTTTTTTGGTAAAAGGGGGTTGTCAGCGCCAGTGCTTAACGCTAATTCCTTTTTTCGAACCACCTTGGCCCGGGTTGAGAGGAGGACCTGCTCCGTTTTTCGGTCTGTTCGTTGTCCACCTTGCTTTTTTTTGAACACTGTTTTATAGTGCATAGGGGCACCTAACGTTTACTGCTAACCATGATGCGTAATTCACGTTCAAGAAACCCAGTAGAAACCAAAATTGGCACCCTGGACCGTACTGGGGAAAATACGATGACCCTTTCTGTGAAGGGTTGATCATTCCTGGTGACCGACTGGCAAGGCCCAGTAAAATTCCGAAGGCATTGTACACGCCTATAGACTATCGAGATAGCAGTAAAAAAAAAAAGGAAAGCAGCCGACCCTTGCTGCGCGGATTGCAATGGCTCACCTGAAAGTGCAGAAAGACTTTGCAACGAGACAAGCTCAGAGTCCAAAAAAAGTGATAATCTAACTACTTTAGCCTCTTTGCCGAGTGGAAGTGCTACGCAGTAGAATAGATTAGTATTTGACGCTCTGTTTGCAAAGTTAAAGGGTTGGGCGCCTTCCGACAAGGGTAGTTGGACTATCAAACAGCATGTTCCTGTTCCTTTTAACCTGTCCTCTTTCACTCGTGCTTTCACACCCCCACCTGCTCTTGCAGATAGCATAGAGATAACTCACAACACAATCCACCGCTTTGGCATCCATATCCTGGATGCATCTGCTTTCGGTAACTTGTTACTGTCAGAAATCAGATGCATCTATGGCATAGATGGAATAAAGTGTCACCATAAAGCACAACATTTGAGGTTTGGTGAGGGGAAGAGAAAGATGACAAAAAGAGAGATAAAAACATGGGAGACACAGCATCGTGACCCAGGACAGACAGCACCCACAGACACCATCACAAAACATGGAGTCAAACTTGTTCTGACACAACACAAAGACATATGCATATACAGACCGATAGAAACAGCAGAAGACATCGCACAAGACCAACCAGAGGGGGCACAACACACACACTACATTGTGAGCGTAGAGACAGATGTGGGGTGGAGGGTAGCAAAGTATGTGGGAGAGCATAGCAAACCAGAGAAACAGGCAGACAAAGTCATGGTAGTTTGGGAAGGAGCAGTAGGGAGAGAGCTCACACCAGATTCCACATTCATGCCTGCCCGCCTTGTGAATGTTCATGAAGATGAGCCTGACAAGGCTCCCAAGTGGGCATGGAAACATACCCCTTGGGAGTCTGATGACGAAGAAGGGAAGGAAGCTTTCTCTCTTCATCGTCATCGGATCCTCCTCCATTTTTGTATGCATATTACACGTGCAAAGAAAAAGGGGAGAGGCAGGTCAAGGCGAGAGGTGAAAACTTTACCACAGACAGTGAGAGAGTTTGTGAGGGCGTATGCCTGAGAGAGAGAGCAAGGGGAGCAAATTCACACACACACACACATGCATACTAAGCATAACTGCATCGAAAATGTGGTTTCAGGGGGAAGAGGCAGCTGCAGAAGAACAAGACTCAAGCGATGACGACGAACCACTTGTGGCTCCTCGTCTTCGTGCTGAATCTTATTCTTTTTTTGCTGCTGCTGTTGCTTCTTCTTCTTCTTCTTCTTCTTCTTCTTCTTCTTCTTCTTCTTCTTCTTCTTCTTCTTCTTCTTCTTCTTCTTCTTCTTCTTCTTCTTCTTCTTCTTCTTCTTCTTCTTCTTCTTCTTCTTCTTCTTCTTCTTCTTCTTCTTCTTCTTCTTCTTCTTCTTCTTCTTCTTCTTCTTCTTCTTCTTCTTCTTCTTCTTCTTCTTCTTCTTCTTCTGCTGCTGCACAGCCTGCCTCACCACACCCCCCTCCTTCCCCTGCCAGCCTCTGCTCCACCCAAGTCCCCACTCCCCCCCCCCACCTGCAAGCCCACACTCACCCCTGCCCCCCACCGAACCCAACACACCCCAACCACCTAATCATAATAAAGAGTGGTTGTCTCCTCTTGCAGTAACACGCTCACCCAACCCTGTAACACCCCCTGTGTACTGTCCCGAATTCGCCAAACTGTCCCGAATTCGCCAGGGGGTGAACATTCCCGAATTCGCCAAAAAGTGAAAACTTATTTTCAACACAACTCAGTCAAACGTGCTCCTTTTCACCTCAAACTTTCACTAAATTCATCGCAATTGAATTCTCCACAAAAAAGTTTTCAACCTCATTTCCATGACTTAGGTCGAGGTGGGCCCCTACGTCGAGGTCGGGTTCACCCTGTTTCCAGTACAGCTCGCCCAGACTTGCTCCTTCCCGCCCCAAACTTTCACCACGACTTCCTCCCCACACTTCCCACCACACGTAACAACCAGAACCAAGTTTCGTTACTTAGGTTGAGGTGGTCCCTTAGATCGAGGTCGGAATCCGTGGTCGGATTCACCTTGTTTCCAGTACAGCTCGCCCAGATTTGCTCCTTCCCGCTTCATACTTTTACCACGACTTCTTCCACGCACTTCCCACCAAACGTAACACACACAGCGAAATTTCCTGACTTAGGTCGAGGTGTGCCCTTAGGTCGAGGTCGGCTGCACCCTGTTTCCTGCATAATTCGCCCGGACTTACTCCTTCCCGCCCCAAACTTTCACCGCGACTTCTCCCCCACACTTCCCACCACACGTAACACCCTCCACGCAATTTCGTACCTTAGGTCGAGGTCGGCGCTTAGGTCGAGGTCGGCTACACCCTGTTTACCGTGCACCTTGCCCAGACTTGCTCCTTCCCGCTCCAAACTTTCACCACGACTTTTTCCTCACAATTCCCACCACACGTAACACCCAGGACGAAATTTTGTGACTTAGGTCGAGGTCGGCGCTTAGGTCGAGGTCAGATTTGCCCTGTTTACAGCGCAGCTCGCCCAGACTTGCTCCTTCCCGCTCCAAACTTTCACCACTTCTTCTTGTTCACAGTTCCCACCGAACACAACATCCAGGACGAACTTTCAAGCCTGAGGTCGAGATTGGCGCTTAGGTGGAAGTCGGATTTACCACTGTTTCCCTTGCACCTCGCCCAGACTTGCTCCTTCCCGCTCCAAACTTTCACCACGACTTCTGCCCCACACTTCCCACCACACTTCCCACCACACGTAACACGCAGGACCAAATTTCGAGACTTAGGTTGAGGTGGGCACTTAGGTCGAGGTCGGCTGCACCCTGCTTACAGTGCACCTTACCCAGACTTGCTCCCTCCCGCTCCAAACTTTCACCACTACTTTTCCTTGCCATTTCCCACCACACATACCACCCACGACGAGCTTTCGTAACTTAGATCGAGGTCAGCCCTTAGGACGAGGTCGGCTGCACCCTGTTTACCTTGCACCTTACCCAGACTTGCTCCTTCCCCCCTCCAAACTTTCATCACTACTTTTTCCTGGCATTTCCCACCAAACGCAACACCCACGGCGAACTTTCGTAACTTAGGTCGAGGTCAGCCCTTAGTAATAATACGTCGAGGTCGGCTGCACCTGTTTACCGTGCACCTTACCACTAATTCTTCCCCACACTCCCCTCCCCCCCCCCCCCCCCCCCCCCGCCCCCCGCCCCCCCCCCCCCCCCCCCCCTCCCGCGCCCCCCCCCCCCCCCGCCCAACGTACCACCCACGGCGAACTTTCAAACCTGAGGTCGAAGTGGGCGCTGTTTACCGTGCACCTTACCCATACTTTCTTCTTCCCGCCTCAAACTTGCTCGTTACATGATCCGCTGTCCATGCCCTTGATACAGGTATTAATTTCCACTTCCACCGCTGCACCCGGAACTCCGTCGAAAGAACCAAATGTACATGATGCAGCTTCCAACTCCATGCACTTGGGGCAGATATTATACATCATTCCCTTTTCGCTCCCTTGCCACTATATGTATCTTGACAGCCTCACCTTGTGCACAGCAGACACTTGCGCCTGCACATTCCCTTGTGTGGAAACACTCAGCGTGTTCACTACCACTTACATTAACGCTTGCTCCGTTCTGCCAGGGTTCATACCAAACACTTCTGTTGCAGCATCCCTGTTACAGCATCCCTGCAGCTAATTAACACTTCAATATCGAGGAACTTGTCATTACCGGCATAATCTTTTTTACTTAAAGGTCTTTCTCACCGCCGCAGTCCATGATAACGAAATAAGACTTTTAATTTCCAACAAGTTTCCCACAACACGTAAGTCTTTGCCACGCTTCTTTGTCCTGAACAGGTAAGGATTGTGACACCCCGATCAACAAGCTCAACCAAGCTCCGCCATGTCAAAATTCATAACTTCATCATAACTTAACTTCCAACGACTGTTTTCAGCTAACAAGTCAAATGTTTCCCTTCCCACCTTCTTAGCTAACACTTTCAAGCCAATGATTTCTCCCGCACATTTGTTCTTCAAATTCTGCACCAGCGCTCCCACTAGAGTTTTAGAGTTAAGGAGTTCCAAGTCCGCGTTCGCCTTCCGAAGAGATACGCGGCCCTTCACCAAATGATACTCAGACACCTCCTGCCATACACGTCCTGGCCTATTCAGCACTTCTACATAATTGTCAATCGCAGGAGAGGGTTTAAAACCAAAAGTCCGAACACGCAGCGGCCAAGTTGTACTTCCAGGATTTACTTCCGTGACCTGACTTACGAGGTATTCCCCTTCTGGAGATCCAAAACGCGTGAAGGTGTTCCAATACCTGATGATATCGCCAGCTCTTATTTCGGCCTTGACTGTTTTGGGACCATTGCCCTCTACTACCTTGGTGACTTGCACACTGTCGTCATCACTGTCGTCGCTGACTTCAATCTCCCGCCCTGTAGAGAAAGAGCAAGACACAGAGAGAGACAGAGAGAGTGTATGGCACTTTTAATCGTGAACCGTAGGGTTACAACCAAACTACACTTCGGCCGTTACTAACCCCAAATGCGCCGTCGTTTAGCCCATTCATCTATTTCCTCGTCAGAGTCCACGGGACGCTGTTCTTTCGTCATGATTGCGTCCACGTCCTCCTCTATCATGCGTTTAAATACACGCTTGCGCATCTTGTTTCCTGTTGCTTCACTTCCCCTATAGCTACTAACAATGGTGCTGCTGCTGCTGCTTGGCTTGCGCACATTCTTGTTTCTTGTTGCTACACTTCCCCTACTCGTGACGGTGCTGCTGCTGCTGCTACTACTACTACTACTACTACTGCTACTACTACTACTACTACTACTACTACTACTGCCACCACCTCCACCACTACTGCGAGTACTACGAGTACTATTACTACTACTACTACTACTACTACTACTACTACTACTACTGGTTTTGGATCCGGAAACAGTACTTCGCCTTTCAAGATTCCCGTTCTCACGCGCTTGCCGCTCTGACCCTTGGTTTCCATTCCCCACCTTCACTACTGCTGGTGAACCATAAGGAGCTTCCCTTGTCCATTCGCGTCTTGGCTTGCCTGTCTCTTGCTTTCCCAGGACGTAAAATTGCCAATCTTTCCTGCTTGCGACAAAGTCACTCAAAGCTTGCCACTGCGCTCTGTCTACGTCCTGGCTCCGACCCAGTCGTCATGCGGATGTTTTTGCTTATCACAGTGCAGTTCTTGTCCCATTGCATCGACACCGCCCAGGGGTCTGTAACATTCCTGGCTCGATCTATGCTGTGACTCACCAAATACTGGACGTTTTTGCCCCCATCAACGTACAAGGGCGCCAGTGTTTTATACAAAGCAGGAGGGGCTTGTTTATTATTCCTGGTCGCTGCCTGTGCAGCGCGAATTCCTTCTGGGTGCCACACGTGTATCTCACCACTCGAAAAATCCGAGGCCGCCTGCGTGACTGTTCCTACGTACACCTGCTTCTTGACCTCAACCGCTAGCAGCACTCGCGTGTCCATCATGCCCGTGTCAGTGTTTTCTTCTCCTGCGGCCTGTACGACCGCTTCTTGCTCCCGTATCAACAGCCTCTGGAACTCTTCGCTTTGTACGCCTATCCTTACTTGTGCCTCCATCAGCCACTTCTCGGGGACCTACTCACACCAAGCCCAACAAGACACTCCCTCCTGCAATACCGCAACAAGAACATACTCTCTCGTGTTCATTTCCTTGATACACTGTGCTCATAGCCCTTCACTGTTCAGAGTTTCAATGAGCACATGCAGTCATCTCGTTTTTCATACATCACTCAGCTAGAGGTTTCCTGGGATCCTTACCAGAGACAGTAGCGTTCGATAGCTTTCCCAGTGATCATCAAGATGTAGCCCCTGACTGGAGATATCCCATTCCACCTCAGGCTCTTCCCTTTCGTAAAACACTGCAGACATCATACCGGGTTGCTTCTTCGCACTCTCCCACTTGGACGCAGTATGTGGTCCGTCCGGCCTCCAATGGTCAGGCATGACAGTAACACGATGGTCGTCCACCCGCAACCACCTCTCCAGAATCGGACACCACACAATCGCCCAGTAGTGCCCATGCCGGCAGCTGGAGGACTCATCGTGCACTAAAATTGATTTCAGCCTGTACTTCCTACCCGACCCGGGACCCGTCAGGCGACTTGGTGCCCACGCGCTCGGGTCCCAGACATCCGACGCCAGCGGCACAGCAAACTCCAACGGCACATGCACTGGCCATGTCATGATCCAAGTGCCCGTCTTCGGATTCCCCAGTACATCCTGTTCCAGACCCTTGAGGTACGCTCCCCTTGAAATACTGAGTCGTAACTTTTTCGGCCAACGCTGCAGAAATGGCGTTGTTATCACTTGACCGTTCTGATTGCGACCGCACTGCCGACAATCGTATCGGCTTTTCTCGTCTTGCACATATGGCGCAAACGCAAGCTGCAACATTTTCGTCACGCTCTGTTGCCTTTCGTCCTCTGACACAGGGAGCAGCGGCAAATCCCACAGCCCGTGTTCTTCCAGGTTAACTTCTTTGTGGATCCACCTGTGCTTTGTCCGACACTGTCTGCACGCAAAGCCGCGGACCATAAACAGTTCCTTGGCTGCAAAATGTTTCTGTATCCTCGCTTTCTCGGAGTTTAAGGAGACCGGGTAATCCCTCTTGGTGGGCCTGCCTCCACAAGTAGGAAGCTTGGAATGCCATTCCTCCCTGGTCACACCACGTGCCACTTCTAGCATACCTGCAAGTAATTCCATAGCATCTTGCTGGCACCAATACCTTGCACACGCAAAGAATGCCAGGTATCGCTTGCGTCATGATCAACAACTCTAGGCCCGGTTTCCCTCACACTATGCACGGTGCGGCGCAGCTTCTTGAGGGCGCAGTCCGGGCAGGACGTCTTGGTACAAGCTTTTTGCTGCTGCGCGTTACAAGAAAAAGCAAACTCGCAAACCACAGGGGCGTTGATGCAGCATGTATTCCCTGTGTTTGACAGCCACGCGTAGGTAGGCCCGACATCTGACCGCTTCACTGCAAGCTTCCGGCGAGACTGTTTTCCTGCTTCCGCGCCTTTTCCTGCTTCCTGGCCTGCAGCCTTTTGGTTAGCGTTGTTGCTAGGTTCCACTCCCGTTGGTTTGCCACTGTTGCCTGATGGTCCTCGCTTGTTAGTTTTCCTGCCAATGAGTTTCTTCAGCTGTGGGTTCGCAGGGATTGCCTTGGTCCAGTGGTGCTTCTTGCCTGCGTCAGGTGCTGGTCCCGAAGACGTAGACTTGTCGCTGTGTTCCTTCTCACTGACTGGTATCGCCTTTGTGATCATTACTATCTTGGCCTTGCGCTCGCCTGGTGTACGCCGCTGATCACTATCAACCCCTTGCAAACCTTCCATCACTGGTTCTGGCTCCGCCATCTGCATGTTTTGCGCAATCGTCCTCCCCTGTTCCTTGGCAGCTCGTTCACTCTCGTCATCATCGGCCATCAGCATGTGTGCTTTACACAACTGCGCAACAGTGACTTTCTGGATCGTGTACTCCGACATGAGCGGTTTTCTTTGCATCGACTGCTTATCCATAAGAAACTGTAGCAGGAACGCGAGCATATTGATCGCGCGATCGCCGCCCTCGCGTGAAATTGGTACCTGAGTATGCAATTCATCAACAAACTGCGCTACAAATCCAATTTTACACTCCCGTGCAACAAGCAACGACTCTCTCATGACGGGGTACGACGGGCCCGGGGCAGAGGTACCTGCACTCTTTTGACCATGAACTCCGCACCGCGGTCTATGCCTACCAATCCAATGACGCAGGAACTCATAGAATTTGTCCTGTAGCTGGGAATCCGGCCACTCGACGTTGGATTGCGAAAAGTTAACATAAAACACTAGGTTGCGGCGCCCGTAAAGTAGCCGGGTGTTGTTATGGTACATCAACAACGTCCAGCGCGCAGAACCTTCAAGACACGTGTACATAGGCATCACCACACCGCGACACTCCTGGAGTCTACCAGGCACACACGTGCAACCACATGAAACAGTAAACTGGCCCAAGCTTCGTTTATCAATCCATGCGATTGTACCTGTCGGCGGGCCAGAAGCGAGACGCGAACTCCCATGCCTTGTCTGGTCCCGGGGGAGCAGTTCGTGGAAAGCAGGTGACACCAACATAAATTTATTGCGGACACGGATGTCTCCAGAAAGACGTCCCAGGGCCCACATCATCACGCGCCGGTCTACCTCTTTCGTGGGGTCGCTTATTGCCTATCAGCATCAACCATAGTACACGTGGCAAAAGACCAGCGATAATTCTGGGCGAACTGCGGGCTGTACTGGAAACAGGGTGTACCCGACCTGTACCTAAGCGCCGACCTCGACCTAAGGCAGGAGATGTCGTGGTGGGTGTAACGTGTGGTGGGAAGTGTGGGGGAGAAGTAGGGGTCAAAGTTAGGGGCGCGAAGGAGCAAGTCTGGGCGAGCTGTACTGGAAACAGGGTGTACGCGACCTGTACCTAAGCGCTCACCTCGACCTAAGTCAGGAGATGTCGTGGTGAATGTTACGTGTGGTGGGAAGTGTGGGGGAGAAGTAGTGGTGCAAGTTTGGGGCGGGAGGGAGCAAGTCTGGGCGAGCTGTACTGGAAACAGGGTGTACGCGACCTGTACCTAAGCGCCGACCTCGACTTAAGTCAGGAGATGTCGTGGTGAATGTAACGTGTGGTGGGAAGTGTGGGGGAGAAGTAGTGGTGAAAGTTAGGGGCAGGAGGGAGCAAGTCTGGGCGAGCTGTACTGAAAACAGGGTGTACGCGACCTCGACCTAAGCGCCTACCTCGACCTAAGTCAGGAGATGTCGTGGTGGGTGTAACGTGTGGTGGGAAGTGTGGGGGAGAAGTCGTGGTGAGAGTTAGGGGCAGGAGGGAGCAAGTCTGGGCGAGCTGTACTGGAAACAGGGTGCAGCCGACCTCGACCTAAGCGCATACCTCGACCTAAGTCAGGAGATGTCCAAGTGAATGTTACGTGTGGTGGGAATTGTGGGGGAGAAGTCGTGGTGCAAGTTAGGGGCGGGAAGGAGCAAGTCTGGGCGAGCTGCACTGGAAACAGGGTGTACGCGACCTCGACCTAAGCGCTGACCTCGACCTAAGGCAGGAGATGTAGTGGTGGGTGTAACGTAACGTGTGGTGGGAAGTATGTGGAAGAAGTCGTGCTGCAAGTTTGGGGCGGGAGGGAGCAAGTGTGGGCGAGCTGCACTGGAAACAGGATGTAGCCGACCTCGACCTAAGCGCAGACCTCGACCTAAGTCAGGAGATGTCGTGGCGGGTGGGTATGGGTGTTACGTGTGGTGGGAAGTGTGTGGTGGGAAGTGTGGGTGGGTGTAAAGTTGTGGCGAAAGTTTGGGGCGGAAGGGAGTAAGTCTGGGCGAACTGCCCAGGGAACAGGGTGCAGCCGACCTCGACCAAAGGACCCACCTCGACCTAAGGTGTAACAGACCTGGGAATCCGACCTCGACCTGAACAATGCCAGAAAGAGGGTAAAGTTGGTGTTTGTATTGTTGGGACAAGGAAGAGGCTCTACTGCAAGGGCACCAGTGCAGTGCAAGTATTGGGCCCAAGTGATAAATGGTCAGTAATTGCGTTAGGGTTTTGTCCTGAAGGAGGCAATGCCGAAATTGGGCATAGTTTCTGATGCAGGGAACTGTGTAGAATAGGAGGTGTAGGTTCAACAAGGATGACATTGTAGCTTATTCTGGGGACCGCAGACGGATGCGGTAAGTCAGGGAGTGCAGTAGTACGAGCCCTGTGGAAATAAAGTCCACATGCGGAATGTGTCCTAGGTGAAATTTTTGGATTTTTTTTTTTTTTTTTTTTTTTTTTTTTTTTTTTTTTGTTGCATTTCTCCATGGAGGACTGTGAGGTGTAACTGCCCCCCAAAGGATTTTTCAAAACGCGAGTATTGATTTTAAAAAAATGAAAAAATGATTTTTGGAGAATTCGGGAAAGTTCACCCCTGGCGAATTCGGGAACCCTCGCGAATTCGGGACAGTACAGTGCTCCTTCCTCTCCTAATGGTAACCACTCCGACTCAGATTAGGAATATACAGTGCGTAATAAACATATAGTGTAGTTGTTATACATACGTACACACCAGTTGCTATATTAATAAAATAATATTACCGGCAGCTTATTCAGCATGTGCGTGAACTTTAGCAAGCTTAAAACCGGTATTGAAACATAATATTCATAGTGCATCATGCGGTCACACATTCGGTAAAAAAAAAAGTCACAGTAATAATTAAAAACTAATACTGCACGGCCGGACGATATCAATGTATTAATGTAATTCAGAAAGAGAGCACATGAATTTAATGTTTTAACTCCTCTAGGATTGCTTCCGGACGCTGCACTACAAAGTCCCACGTCTCGCCTGGCTCCCGGCGGTCGTTAGTGCCATTTTTGTCCGTGTGGCGCAACATGCGGCCTTGTTGAATGAAAGTCTGACCGCACCAAGAGCACACAAACTTCTTGTCCCGCACCACCACTCCCTTCTCTACCAGCAGGCGGGCGACGCACTGTTCTAAAGACTGACACCTTTCATAATGCTATTTTGTTATTATTTAGTAAAACAACGACAGACGACGAAGTATTGAAGGCTATGAAAATTATTTATCCTAAATACGCTATTATTTACCCGAATACGACTTCAAGACGGCAGAGATTGAGCGAGGTAAGAACGAGAGCAATAAAACCGAATCAAAGCAAGAAGGTTTATGAAATGAGTAAATTAGATAAATATTTCAATATCAATGAAGACGAACGAAATAAAATAGTTGAGGGATATAAAAAGGATGTCAAAGCAAAAAACGAGCAAAAAATACAGATTGATGTGCGGGAGGTAATGGCGAAAATGAACGAAATGATTTTAAGCAATGACCCATACTTAAAACTCTTAGCCCTAATGATAGCAACGGGAGCCCGTCCAGTTGAAATATTTGCGAAAAATACATATGAATTAATACCAGATAAGCCGAGTTGGCTAAGAATAAACAACTTAGCAAAGAAAAGAGAGGGACAAAAGAAGAATTAGACTGAGATTCCTGTTATTCTATTTACTCCCGAATTTACAATAGAAAAAATTGAAGCAATAAGAAACCACTTTAAGAAAAAGGGGGCGGTTATAATCAACGACGACGGGCAATTAGCAAAGGACAAAAACAACGAACAAGCAAACGAATAATAAAAGTGTTTCAATGGCTAGCAGATTACACGCAAAGAAGCAGTATGTTAAGAAAATTATACGCGAGTTTATCATACACGAATTTTGCAGACCCGAAAATAACACATTTCAACACGTGGGTGAGCAATGTATTAGGACACTGCGACCTTTTAACGAGTTTTTCGTATTCATTGGTAAATGTGGCAGACCCGCGGGAGATGGTGGAAGAAGGCCTTAAAAGCGAACTAGAGGAATTACGAAGGAAAATTGATTTATGTTTGAATATCAAAGGGGCCGAAAGTGAAGACATAGAGGACGACGGCAACGACGGCAAATATAAGCCCTTAGGGAAGAAAGGAAGCAGTGAGGACAAGTTTGAGTTATTAAATAAAATTTACAACGACCACGGGGGCAAGATAACGAATACGGCACTCAGGAAAATTAGCGGAATTGGAGCAAAAATTGTCAATGAGTTTGTTATGAGTAAAAAGGAAGGAAACAACAGAGGCAAAGCAGACAGAGACAAAGCAGACAGAGACTACAAAAGAGCCAGCGGGGTTTAAGTTGATAGACGAAAACGGCAAAAAACAACCAATACGAAAAAGTGCGAGGCTTAAAAATAAAGCAAAAAAATGAATAAAATCACTTTGAAAATGAGGCGGGGTTGCCCCCTTGGTTTTTTTGTTTCTAAATTGACAGCATTCTATAATAACAAGTGTGCTTAAAGCACAGATTACACGGACGACGAGACGGAGACGTCCATCGGAGCAGACACGGCGGGCGGTTTAATCTTTGAGACGACACGGGCGAGGGCGTCGTCAAAATCTACTTCAGTATTAATGAAATTGATAACATTATTGTATTGAGGCTGTTTGAAGCCTTCAATTTTTCTGTGGCCTTTTTGCTCAATCCATTTTTTAAAGAGGTTCAATCGAGAGGTAATATGTTCTTGTCGCTGGGTTAAAGCCTTAGAAATATTAATGTCTTCATTAATTTCGGTAGCATCTTTAAGAGCCTTTTTAAAGGCTGTTAATTCTTGTTCTTTTTTTGTTTTTTGTTTTTCTAAAGAGGCTATTTTATGATTGAAGGCTTTAATATCTCCTTCGGCTTTATCAATCCCCGCTTTTATTTCGTCAGTGTCCGTCATGCGCTTACGTCGCTTAATTCGCCGTTCCACGTCCTGGTCGGACTCGGGGGCATTCCGCGGTATAAGGCTTCGGCTGTCGGCCATCTGTCTGCTTTTGTCTCTGGGACTGCGGGACGAAGGGAGCAAAAAGGCGGGTTTGCTGGTGGCGCGGTAAAAGCGCTAACGAAAAAAATTAGGTTGTCGGGGCGGTTTTTGCGGTCTGGACTAACGATTTTATTATGGCTTTATTTTGTGGTCGTGGTGGCTGTGTTGATGATTTCGTTGTTGATTTGTTGTTTTTTCTGCTGTCTTAATTCCCGCCGTCTTTGGCTTATTGCTTGTTTATTAGCCTCGTAATATTGCTTGTGGCATTCTTTCTTTTGTTGCTTTATTTTCTCTTTGTTGGCTTCGCGGTATTCTTTCGCCCGTCGTAATATTGCTTCTTTGTTGGCTTCGCGGTATTCTTTCTTTTGTTGCTGCATTGCTTCTTTGTTGGCTTCATAATATTCTTTCTTTTGTTGCCGTATTGCTTCTTTGTTGGCTTCGCGGTATTTCTTCTTTTGTTGGTTAATTGCTTCTTCATTGGCTTCATAATATTCTTTTATTTTGTCTTTGTTTTGCTCTCTGTATTCGCTCTTTGTTCTACCTGTTATTATCTTATTACAACAAGTAGCAGTATTGCGGATTGCTTCGCCCTCATATTTAGCCAATTGTTCTTTATTCTCGCACGGACATTCCTTTAAAAGTTCTATATAGGCATCTCCCGCCTGTAAGATTTCAAAAGAAGTTATACAGCGATTTTTTCCGTTTGTCCATTGTTTGAAGTGGTCTTTGTGGTGGTAAAGCCGTTTGCTTAATTGTGTTGTCGTTGCTTCAATATAAACTTTATCAGTATGTGGCGATCGGATTACATACAATCTGGCCTTGCTGTAATCAACGGGGGCTTTTGGCTTTCGTGTGGTCATTCTGTATTATTCTATAATATTCTATTGTTTAACATATAATTAATTTTTGTTTCGTTGCGCGGGATTAACATAGGCGAGCCCGTTATTTTTAGGATAATAAACGTCTCGCCGTTCTTCTTACGTGATTCGTGTGTTTCAAGGTTACATTTATATATGGCGTCTTGAAGCGGTTTGAAACCAGATAAAGGGGCGGTCTTAACGTAAATTAATCCGTAGGTGGTGAGTGTGGCTGGTTGGTGTTTTTTGTGTGGGTATTTCTCTTTTAATCTGTCGCATAATTGGTCAAAGTGTTGAAAGAAGCGCTGTTTATTTTCTCGCTGGTGTAAAATTGTAAATTGTCGTAAGGGTCGGTGTTCTTAAATTTCGCGGTGATTTCAATCGTGTTTATCAATATCTCAAACAAGTTTGAGAATACGAGTATGAGTGAAACGAATGAGAGTGAAGTTGATTAATGGAGATTATAAGCCTTTATTTTTCGCGGGGTGTATATCTTATGCGTATATTTTTTATAGTATGGTAAGCAAAAGTTAAGTGGCAATAAGTAAAGGTTAAGCAGTAATAAGTAAAGGTTAATCAGTAATAAGTAAAGGTTAAGCGGTAATAAGTAAAGTTAAACGGGGGTATTACAAGGTTATCATAGGGTATCACGGGGTTAAATATTCTAGCCCCGTTATCCGTTGTATTCGTTTTTTTGCTGTTTTCCCCGTTATTCCTTCATTTTCCTTCAAATCAATACGAAAGCCTTTTTCGTCCCTTTTCCTTCATCTCCCTTATAAGAGGCTATCTTTTCCTACTCTTTATAGAGAAAATAGACTACATAGCCCCAAATGGATACTAAGCACATTTAACCATTAATGCCTTCATTACCCTCACCCAAAAAAAGATAGCATCTGAAATCAAGAAGAAAATCATACGAAGAAGAATTTTCATATTTTGACGACTTCACCCAAAAAAAAGATAGCCCAAAAAAAAGATAGCCTCATAAAAAAAAGATAGCACCATAAAAAAAAAAGATAGCCCCGCCCTCTATAACTACTTACTCGCCTAAATAAGGCCACCCGTTCATTTTCCTTGATTCCTTTTCTTTCCTAAACATTACCGCCAATGTTTTATTCGGTCGTAATTCGTAATGCGTTCTGTGTTTATTTGTTGCTATTAATGATACCCCCCACTCTGCCCGTATCGCTGTATTAATAAAATATAATGTATCTCTAAGAAATGATTTATTTGAAGGGTCGCCCATATGGTTTATAATCTTTTTCTGCTTCTTCGTGTCTGTCGTATATAAAACCAACTCTTCCGCCTTTGCTAGCCATTCCTGCTTTTTAATGGTTTCTCTCAATTCCTCAGTGCTTATCTTTGTTTCAAAGTCCCATATGTTCTTTATTCATAACCCGCTTATAACTTGTGTAAGGTTTATGTGCCTATTATATCGCCGTTCTGTGTTTATTGTGTTGAATGAGTATTCCGCAACCCCGCATTCTGTTGAGTTGCCTTGTTCGTCCGCACAAAGTCTGTTCTTCTCGTCTTTGTTCTGTTCTCTTTGTTTTATGTAATTTAATCCCTCGCTTAATTTATCCTCTACATCCTTATTATATGGCCTGTAATTCCATATATACTGCCTTAATCTGTCATCATCAAATGTTTTATAAAATAAACTACCTGCGGGTTCAGGCTGCCGGTCTATTTCAACGCCTTGAAATAGATCAGGTTTTAACATCTCTTTTTTAATTCTCGCCTTTTTAAATTCCAATTCCTCGGCGGTCGTCCATTCTCTGCCCTCCGCGTTCTCTTTCAACGCGACATATTCCGCATCTGTAATACTTCGGGCTTCAAATACGTCCTTAGCGTCCTCTATTTTAATCACGGCTTCTGTTATTTTTGCTTCCTTAAATGTTGCCTCGCTCGCGTCGGGTATGTCTAAGTCGCTTATTTCATATTCAGCTAATATGAAATACTTCATTAAATTCTGTATCCATTGGCGGGCGTCTTTGTTCTGTTCTACTTTGTTTTTAGCAAGTAATTTTATATAATCGTTTGACACTACATTAACCGCCCCGTATTGCCCATATGTCCAATTTGCCAAGGTTGCTATTTCATCCCGCTTCTGCCTGTCATTAAGGCTCGCGCTTAATTGTCTTAAGTATTGCGTTTCGTTTTCAATGGTCGCCGTGTTGTAATTCGTATAAAATAAATATATATTGCTGTCTATCGGGTGCAGTATTCTGCCCAACATCTGGAAGAAATCCCCGCTCATGTTTGTCTTATTACACGCCACGGCCACGATATTATGAAAAACTCCCTTATGGTAGTAATCAAAACCCCCCGTAATTGCTGGCGAGTAAATAACAATATCATACCCCGCCCATTTCTTGTATTCGTCGGCCATTGCTTCTTTTACTTCGTCCGTTTTGTTTGTTTCGCCCGTTATTAATAGCACCCTGTGCTTATCCCTCTTTAACATTTTCGCCAGTGCTCTAAGCCGTCGTTTGCCAATATTCGCGGGGACGAGTATTTTTTTACCCTCCCACCTTAGTTTAATAATCTGTTCGTAAGCCTCGCCAATGTTGCCCGCCTTAATGTGTATGTGTCGCTTTGTTTTGCTCGGGGGCTCATTGTTAATAAATAGCGTTTTTGCCTCTCTGCCACATTCCCGCCGTATGCTTTGAAAGAATTCAATATCATCGGCTTTTAATGTTCCTGACATTACTATTATTTGTTTCGCCGTGCCTATTACATATTTTATTATCTCCCAGTTGTTCTTGTTGTTCCGCGACTTCTTGAAAGTGTCGCTCGTTAAGTGCTTGATAAATTGGTCGGCCTCATCAATGACTAATTTATTTATCGGTTCTCTGCTTATCGGTATTCTGTAGAAACTATCGGCTTGAATGGTCAAATTATTCTTTTTTAATTTCCCCTTCGGCTCGTCTCTGTAATCCACATTTAAGGGGTATTTGCTTTTGTAGTCGCTCGCTAGTGTTCGCCTATAACTGCTTATAACGGATTTAAAGCGGGGCGTCTGTTTTAATTGTAATATCGCCTCTGCGGGGTTGTCTTTATGTCTTTCTATTACTTCGCGGGCTAAGGGGTTATTTTTTAGTTCCTCCACAATTTCGCCTGCGTATTTCTTAATAGTATTTAAATTGGCGCCCCTTATTAATTCGCTTATCTCTCCGCAGTTTAAAATAAGGTCAGTAATAACCTTAGAATTTGCCGTTGTCTTACCTGTGCCTAGTCCGCTTTTAATTGCTATTATGCCATATGTCGGGGTCGGTTTGCTTTGCTCCTCCATAAATTCTTTAATATTACTACAAAACGCCTCTTTCGTGTTTATTATGTCCGCCCCAATAATGTTGAGTTTTTCATCGAGTTCCTGGTTTTCTCGTTGCTGGATTACTTGGCGGTTCTCGTTGGCGGTTTTAATGTAAAATTTGATTTTCTCCGCATTCGTCGCAGTTCCCGCCATTAGAGTAACATAACGGGGGCTTTCGCCTTTAACTTCGGCCTCTTGTTTTTGCTTCCAACACCCCGCGATTTTCGCCCCGTTTGCAAATTGTAATATAAATAATGTATTGTCGCCGTCGTGCGTTCGGTTGCATAAGTGGCATAAGGTCGGCATGAGCCTTTTTAACTTATACGTCTTCATTAAGCCCTCGTCTGTCTCTGCTTCGCTTATGTCCTTTATTATGTGCGCTCCCGCCTCGTGTTTTAATACTGGCACCGCTTCAAACAACTTATTAATATTAATGTCCGCGTTCTTTACCTCCGCGGGTCGTTTGTTGGTTATCTGGTTGTGCTCGGCCGTAGTTATCAGTAATTGTTCATACAAATCATTTGAAACCTCATCTAAATCCTTCGTTATAAGGCGCCCGCCCTCAATACCTCCAGTCGGCGGTTTTCTCCTTTCTTAACCGCATAAGGTGCTCGCATTCCGCTTGGAGTTCCCGCTTTATGATAAACGACTAAATCATAGCCTAACTCTTTATAATCAGGCAATTCGTCTTTAATAATTTCTTTAATTTCTAACGGGTCGCTGTATAGTTCCCCGCTATTCCCCACGAAATGAAACGAATTAACATATTTTTCTTTCTTGCTTGAATATCCGCACCCGCTCAAGGCTATCACATCCCCGTTGAATAGTTCATCAAAAGCCTCGCGGGCTCGCGTATAGTCGGATACTTCATTTAAGGCTCGGTCTTCCTCCGTGTCATATGTCTTGTTAATAAGCATATTTCTATTATTGAAGCCTTTTTAAATGAGCATCTTGTATTACAAATTTAATACATACCGCAACCACGAAAGAAACAATTAAGTTTAATTTCTCGCCGTATCTCGGTGTAAAAACCGCCTCCTTTAACTTTAGCAGTTTTTAATAGTTTTACGGGCTGGCCGTCTGTGTCGCCGTCCCGCATTAACCGCTTATAAATCCAAAAGTCATCGGCTTTGTATTTAATGTATTTTTTGAATTGCAATTTATCTATAAGGGGGTTTAAATTATCTGGTATTTTTTCAATCACTCCGTAAAGGGTGTTTTCGTCGTGATTTCGTGATAATAACAATACTTTATTTGTTGTTAGTTTAATCTCTTTAAAGATATGTTTTTTTTTCGTTCCATATCTTCCACGGGTTCCCGCCTTCTCGTATGTCATGAAATATTTTGAATATGACTTTAATGTCGGTTTCGCTTCCATAGTGGCCGTCGGCGGTTGTTATCTGGTAAGCATACCCCCGCTTACATGTGACATTTTTACCGCATTGAAAGCATTTTTTACCATAACCCGCATAGACTAAAACTAAATTAAAAGCATCATCATTTAAGCCCGCTTTTGCTTCTTTCAAGATAGACATTTTTATTAATTCGTTGTCTCCGCGACGCTCTTTTAATTGGGTATCGTTTCGTATTCTGGGCTATCAGTTATAATATTATTAATTCGGGCTTGAATATATAACTCTAATGTGTCCAAATATACCAATAAGCGGGGGTCTTCTTCTGTGTCTATGGTTTCAATAATTTTATTGAATTTCTCGTTTATGGTCTGCTGTGGTATAGACGACATACCCCCCCCCCCCTGTATATACTGGTCTTATATATAGTATCTATAAAAAATATATACATAAATTTAATTATCGCTTTCTTCATCCGTTAATGGGGGCTCTGGGCTCTTTACCTGTCTTAAATTAAGCAGTTTGTTGGGGTGCGCTCTTGTCGCCGTATTTTTAATTTTGACTACTTCAAAATTAAAGGCGTTGTATGTTATAGTATCGCCTCGCACAATACGGCGGGGTGGTTCTGGTTTAATGTCTAAAGCCTCGCAAAAGTCGCTAACTAATTCAAACAATTTATTATTGAAGGCCTTTGTTAATAATCCGTCTGTCCCTTGTCTTTTAGCCTCCATTAAACAAGCCCTATAACGACTCAATAATATTTCAATTTCGTTCTCTGTCATTTCGTGGATGTCGTTTAAGTAATCTATTTTTTCGCATATATTGCTTAACTGGCTCTTTTTAGTCTTCGCGCACTCTTTACATACATTATACCTTTTTTAAATTTGCTTTTGTGTTTGTCCATCCCGCATTTTAAACAACCCTTTGAAATAATGTCTTCAATGATATCCGACATATTATATAAGATACGATATAAACTTTTAATAAACTTTTAATAAACTCATTAATATAATGACGGGTTCATTGCCCCTCTGTTCGCGGTGCAAAAAAGATATTTTAAGCCCCGTTTTGGGCGTTGGCGGTTTGCCCTTAAAATCTTGTTTAAAATGCTACATTTACATGAAGGACATTAACAAAAGAAAGCGGAAAGAATACAATAAAAAAGCATATCAAAAAAGGAAAACAAAGAAGGCGGAAGAAAAAGAGAAACCAAAGGCGGACGACGCCAAAGCCCCCGAGCGTCGCGGAGACGAAGAAACAAAGACAAAGACGGGCGAGCCACGCGGGAGATTAATAAAAAAATCATTTACTTCAAACAATAAAAAATTTACCCTCATAGACACGAAAAAAACCCCGCCTGCTATTGAAAACAAAAAAATAAAAAGTAGCCCCGTTTTAATGGCCTCTGATAGGCTTCTAATTAGAGAAATCTATAGTTTATATAAAGCGGTTAAAGAATTACATGAAGGAGACAACCCGCCCGCCCTTGCTTCTCCTGCCTTGGCTTTGCTACGTGATTATTTAGAAGAAGCAACAAACGCACACGAAAACGGCGCCCCGTGGGCTATGAATAACCATAAAGAAATTAAAGCGTATATAAAGGAGATTAAACAATTTTTGTTCATATAATATAATGGTGGCTCTTGTCGTTCTTGTTGTCTTTTGTTATTGCTGGCTGTTTCTTTAAATATCCAATATTGATATGGCACTATACCTTTTTTATATAGAGACGGCAAAAAATGAGCAACCACAAAAAAGTGAGTAATGAAGCAGGGCGGGCATTCGTGAAGGCGCTTATTAAAAAACATTTAGAAAGGCATGATTTCACTGACGACGTCAAAGAAAAATGTTTTAAGTGTTCAATTGGCATACACGACGACGACGAAGACGGCACAACAGATGACGGCTTTATATTCAAACTCATAAAGGCACACGAGCCCAAGGACACAGACAGCAAACCAAGGACAAAAGCAAAATTAAATTCAATCATAACAGAGTTTAAAAAATTCGTTTATCGCGTAAAGGATAAATACAAATGTGATGTCGTTGAAAATGGATTTAATAGTTATGAAAGATATAAGGGAAAAATGAGCCCATATTTTCTGTACACGGCGAAAACGGCGAAAAAATGGAACTATTAAGAAATGATTATTATAAACAACTTACAGAGGGATATGAAGCAAATAAACAGCAAATAAAAGATTTAAGAACGGCGAAAGCCCTTTTAACTGCGGAACAAAAGGAACACAGGCGAACAACGGGAGAATTCAAACAGGCACAGCAAACCATAAGCCAATTACGGGAAAATAACAGGGAATCAAAAAGCAAATGCAAGGCGCAAAAAGACAACCACAGCCCGCGAACCACAGCGACAAAGAAGAAGAACAAGACGAAGAAGATGAAGAAGAACAAGACGAAAGCGAAGAAGAACAAGACGAAGAAAGCGACAAAGAAAGCGACGAAGGAGACGAAGGCGAAGGCGAAGACAACGAAGGCGAGGGCAACGAAGAGGGCAAGCGGGCTATTATAGAAGGCGAACCAGACCCGCCATATTTGGACGAGATAGAGCCAGGTTTATTCACTAAATATTGGTATAGTGCCATATCAATATTGGATATTTAAAGAAACAGCCAGCAATAACAAAAGACAACAAGAACGACAAGAGCCACCATTATATTATATGAACAAAAGTTGTTTAATCTCCTTTATATACGCTTTAATTTCTTTATGGTTATTCATAGCCCACGGGGCGCCGTTTTCGTGTGCGTTTGTTGCTTCTTCTAAATAATCACGTAGCAAAGCCAAGGCAGGAGAAGCAAGGGCGGGCGGGTTGTCTCCTTCATGTAATTCTTTAACCGCTTTATATAAACTATAGATTTCTCTAATTAGAAGCCTATCAGAGGCCATTAAAACGGGGCTACTTTTTATTTTTTTGTTTTCAATAGCAGGCGGGGTTTTTTTCGTGTCTATGAGGGTAAATTTTTTATTGTTTGAAGTAAATGATTTTTTTATTAATCTCCCGCGTGGCTCGCCCGTCTTTGTCTTTGTTTCTTCGTCTCCGCGACGCTCGGGGGCTTTGGCGTCGTCCGCCTTTGGTTTCTCTTTTTCTTCCGCCTTCTTTGTTTTCCTTTTTTGATATGCTTTTTTATTGTATTCTTTCCGCTTTCTTTTGTTAATGTCCTTCATGTAAATGTAGCATTTTAAACAAGATTTTAAGGGCAAACCGCCAACGCCCAAAACGGGGCTTAAAATATCTTTTTTGCACCGCGAACAGAGGGGCAATGAACCCGTCATTATATTAATGAGTTTATTAAAAGTTTATTAAAAGTTTATATCGTATCTTATATAATATGTCGGATATCATTGAAGACATTATTTCAAAGGGTTGTTTAAAATGCGGGATGGACAAACACAAAAGCAAATTTAAAAAAGGTATAATGTATGTAAAGAGTGCGCGAAGACTAAAAAGAGCCAGTTAAGCAATATATGCGAAAAAATAGATTACTTAAACGACATCCACGAAATGACAGAGAACGAAATTGAAATATTATTGAGTCGTTATAGGGCTTGTTTAATGGAGGCTAAAAGACAAGGGACAGACGGATTATTAACAAAGGCCTTCAATAATAAATTGTTTGAATTAGTTAGCGACTTTTGCGAGGCTTTAGACATTAAACCAGAACCACCCCGCCGTATTGTGCGAGGCGATACTATAACATACAACGCCTTTAATTTTGAAGTAGTCAAAATTAAAAATACGGCGACAAGAGCGCACCCCAACAAACTGCTTAATTTAAGACAGGTAAAGAGCCCAGAGCCCCCATTAACGGATGAAGAAAGCGATAATTAAATTTATGTATATATTTTTTATAGATACTATATATAAGACCAGTATATACAGGGGGGGGGGGGTATGTCGTCTATACCACAGCAGACCATAAACGAGAAATTCAATAAAATTATTGAAACCATAGACACAGAAGAAGACCCCCGCTTATTGGTATATTTGGACACATTAGAGTTATATATTCAAGCCCGAATTAATAATATTATAACTGATAGCCCAGAATACGAAACGATACCCAATTAAAAGAGCGTCGCGGAGACAACGAATTAATAAAAATGTCTATCTTGAAAGAAGCAAAAGCGGGCTTAAATGATGATGCTTTTAATTTAGTTTTAGTCTATGCGGGTTATGGTAAAAAATGCTTTCAATGCGGTAAAAATGTCACATGTAAGCGGGGGTATGCTTACCAGATAACAACCGCCGACGGCCACTATGGAAGCGAAACCGACATTAAAGTCATATTCAAAATATTTCATGACATACGAGAAGGCGGGAACCCGTGGAAGATATGGAACGAAAAAAAACATATCTTTAAAGAGATTAAACTAACAACAAATAAAGTATTGTTATTATCACGAAATCACGACGAAAACACCCTTTACGGAGTGATTGAAAAAATACCAGATAATTTAAACCCCCTTATAGATAAATTGCAATTCAAAAAATACATTAAATACAAAGCCGATGACTTTTGGATTTATAAGCGGTTAATGCGGGACGGCGACACAGACGGCCAGCCCGTAAAACTATTAAAAACTGCTAAAGTTAAAGGAGGCGGTTTTTACACCGAGATACGGCGAGAAATTAAACTTAATTGTTTCTTTCGTGGTTGCGGTATGTATTAAATTTGTAATACAAGATGCTCATTTAAAAAGGCTTCAATAATAGAAATATGCTTATTAATGGTGTTTATGTATTCCTTTGATGAGTCATATACATTAAATTGTATCATAGCACTCTTTAATTTTGCGTAAATGTCCGTTATTTCTTCTTTTTCGTGAGCGTTTAAAGTTTTCTTTAATTTTCTTTTTTGCTTGATTAAGTCGCACGAACAAGACTTAAAACAATAAAAGATATTTTCGGTGTTTATGTTTTTCATTTCGTTTAATACGGAAAAGGGTCTATTCTAAAAGTTTTTATATATATACGTGTCTATAAGCCCGCGGAGTATGTCAAACATTTTATAGATTTCTTTGTTGCCCTTGTAATATTTAGAACGAAACCCATAATTATTGCCTAAAATATGCCATATGTGTTGAATTTTGCAAAGCGTATCACTCGCATGAATTGATAACAAATATAAGCGCGTTTCTTCGTGGTATTCTTTAACAATATCTTGTATTACTGAGGGTAATTTAATGTAGATATCCATTTTTTTGCTTTCTTTTGCCTTGCCGTATGTTGTTGTTTGCCGTATGTTGCTTTGCCGTCTCTATAATAAAAAAGAAAAAACCCCCGCAAATAGCGGTAGGAGCCCTTTTTATATAAAATTATGTCCTGTATTGCTGGCCGTGTTATGCCGTTATTGCAGTATTTATAGAGGTTGTTAAGTCCGCGCCGTGTAGCCTTATTATACTATTTTTAACCGCGGATATATCGCACTCTGTAAAAATGCGGGCTAATGTGTCTAATTCGTTTAAGGTTAGTTTGTCCATATTGTCATTTAATGCCGTTTTAATAGCATGTGTCTTTTGCTTCTTTTTTTGTGCGTAATTTGGATTACCATAAACCGCCCGCCGTTTTCTTTCCGTCGCGGGGGTGTATGCTTTCTTAATTTTATAATATCACGTTTTGCCTTCCTTTGTCTTGTGTTTGAGATATGAATAATAATAAGTTTGCCCGTTTATAATTTCTTTCTTTGGTGCTGGCGGTGTTGCCCTGTCTTCTTTGAGACTACCAACGGGACGACCGCGGGGGCGTTTAATCATTATGTTGTTGTCTCCGCGACGCTCTGAATCGGTGATGCCGTTGGTTTCTACGTCTGCCGTTGTCATTCTCTATATTATAGGGGGTATATAAATTTAAATGAAAATTAATTAATTATTCTTCTTTAATGGTAAATATGAGCCGTATTTTAATTTAAAGGGTTAAGGATATATGCTTTATAATAATTCTTTATTTTTCAAAATAATTATTCTTGCGAGGATATAGAGCAAACAAAAAAAAATGAGCGGGTATGGGACTGACCGAGGGGTATATATTACCGAAGATAAAAACTCTAACGCGAAATTAAATACTAATGACGCGGGCGGATATCGTGTTTTCTTTCGAGATGAAGGCGTCTCCATTATATGCCGTAAAGGTAAATACGGCCGATTTATTGGACTTCATAAAAGAAAACCCGCACGCTATGGAAAGTTTAGGAACCGCCTTATTTTTGAAACCATACGCAGACATTGACAAGACATATGACACGGAGGAAGACCGAGCCTTAAATGAAGTATCCGACTATACGCGAGCCCGCGAGGCTTTTGATGAACTATTCAACGGGGATGTGATAGCCTTGAGCGGGTGCGGATATTCAAGCAAGAAAGAAAAATATGTTAATTCGTTTCATTTCGTGGGGAATAGCGGGGAACTATACAGCGACCCGTTAGAAATTAAAGAAATTATTAAAGACGAATTGCCTGATTATAAAGAGTTAGGCTATGATTTAGTCGTTTATCATAAAGCGGGAACTCCAAGCGGAATGCGAGCGCCTTATGCGGTTAAGAAAGGAGAAAACCGCCGACTGGAACTTGTGGAAGGTATTGAGGGCGGGCGCCTTATAACGAAGGATTTAGATGAGGTTTCAAATGATTTGTATGAACAATTACTGATAACTACGGCCGAGCACAACCAGATAACCAACAAACGACCCGCGGAGGTAAAGAACGCGGACATTAATATTAATAAGTTGTTTGAAGCGGTGCCAGTATTAAAACACGAGGCGGGAGCGCACATAATAAAGGACATAAGCGAAGCAGAGACAGACGAGGGCTTAATGAAGACGTATAAGTTAAAAAGGCTCATGCCGACCTTATGCCACTTATGCAACCGAACGCACGACGGCGACAATACATTATTTATATTACAATTTGCAAACGGGGCGAAAATCGCGGGGTGTTGGAAGCAAAAACAAGAGGCCGAAGTTAAAGGCGAAAGCCCCCGTTATGTTACTCTAATGGCGGGAACTGCGACGAATGCGGAGAAAATCAAATTTTACATTAAAACCGCCAACGAGAACCGCCAAGTAATCCAGCAACGAGAAAACCAGGAACTCGATGAAAAACTCAACATTATTGGGGCGGACATAATAAACACGAAAGAGGCGTTTTGTAGTAATATTAAAGAATTTATGGAGGAGCAAAGCAAACCGACCCCGACATATGGCATAATAGCAATTAAAAGCGGACTAGGCACAGGTAAGACAACGGCAAATTCTAAGGTTATTACTGACCTTATTTTAAACTGCGGAGAGATAAGCGAATTAATAAGGGGCGCCAATTTAAATACTATTAAGAAATACGCAGGCGAAATTGTGGAGAAACTAAAAAATAACCCCTTAGCCCGCGAAGTAATAGAAAGACATAAAGACAACCCCGCAGAGGCGATATTACAATTAAAACAGACGCCCCGCTTTAAATCCGTTATAAGCAGTTATAGGCGAACACTAGCGAGCGACTACAAAAGCAAATACCCCTTAAATGTGGATTACAGAGACGAGCCGAAGGGGAAATTAAAAAAGAATAATTTGACCATTCAAGCCGATAGTTTCTACAGAATACCGATAAGCAGAGAACCGATAAATAAATTAGTCATTGATGAGGCCGACCAATTTATCAAGCACTTAACGAGCGACACTTTCAAGAAGTCGCGGAACAACAAGAACAACTGGGAGATAATAAAATATGTAATAGGCACGGCGAAACAAATAATAGTAATGTCAGGAACATTAAAAGCCGATGATATTGAATTCTTTCAAAGCATACGGCGGGAATGTGGCAGAGAGGCAAAAACGCTATTTATTAACAATGAGCCCCCGAGCAAAACAAAGCGACACATACACATTAAGGCGGGCAACATTGGCGAGGCTTACGAACAGATTATTAAACTAAGGTGGGAGGGTAAAAAAATACTCGTCCCCGCG
Source organism: Paulinella micropora (assembly GCA_019918135.1). NCBI lineage: Eukaryota > Cercozoa > Imbricatea > Euglyphida > Paulinellidae > Paulinella > Paulinella micropora. The sequence goes on from WBZZ01006128.1 coordinate 70,195, forward strand.
AATATTGGCAAACGACGGCTTAGAGCACTGGCGAAAATGTTAAAGAGGGATAAGCACAGGGTGCTATTAATAACGGGCGAAACAAACAAAACGGACGAAGTAAAAGAAGCAATGGCCGACGAATACAAGAAATGGGCGGGGTATGATATTGTTATTTACTCGCCAGCAATTACGGGGGGTTTTGATTACTACCATAAGGGAGTTTTTCATAATATCGTGGCCGTGGCGTGTAATAAGACAAACATGAGCGGGGATTTCTTCCAGATGTTGGGCAGAATACGGCACCCGATAGACAGCAATATATATTTATTTTATACGAATTACAACACGGCGACCATTGAAAACGAAACGCAATACTTAAGACAATTAAGCGCGAGCCTTAATGACAGGCAGAAGCGGGATGAAATAGCAACCTTGGCAAATTGGACATATGGGCAATACGGGGCGGTTAATGTAGTGTCAAACGATTATATAAAATTACTTGCTAAAAACAAAGTAGAACAGAACAAAGACGCCCGCCAATGGATACAGAATTTAATGAAGTATTTCATATTAGCTGAATATGAAATAAGCGACTTAGACATACCCGACGCGAGCGAGGCAACATTTAAGGAAGCAAAAATAACAGAAGCCGTGATTAAAATAGAGGACGCTAAGGACGTATTTGAAGCCCGAAGTATTACAGATGCGGAATATGTCGCGTTGAAAGAGAACGCGGAGGGCAGAGAATGGACGACCGCCGAGGAATTGGAATTTAAAAAGGCGAGAATTAAAAAAGAGATGTTAAAACCTGATCTATTTCAAGGCGTTGAAATAGACCGGCAGCCTGAACCCGCAGGTAGTTTATTTTATAAAACATTTGATGATGACAGATTAAGGCAGTATATATGGAATTACAGGCCATATAATAAGGATGTAGAGGATAAATTAAGCGAGGGATTAAATTACATAAAACAAAGAGAACAGAACAAAGACGAGAAGAACAGACTTTGTGCGGACGAACAAGGCAACTCAACAGAATGCGGGGTTGCGGAATACTCATTCAACACAATAAACACAGAACGGCGATATAATAGGCACATAAACCTTACACAAGTTATAAGCGGGTTATGAATAAAGAACATATGGGACTTTGAAACAAAGATAAGCACTGAGGAATTGAGAGAAACCATTAAAAAGCAGGAATGGCTAGCAAAGGCGGAAGAGTTGGTTTTATATACGACAGACACGAAGAAGCAGAAAAAGATTATAAACCATATGGGCGACCCTTCAAATAAATCATTTCTTAGAGATACATTATATTTTATTAATACAGCGATACGGGCAGAGTGGGGGGTATCATTAATAGCAACAAATAAACACAGAACGCATTACGAATTACGACCGAATAAAACATTGGCGGTAATGTTTAGGAAAGAAAAGGAATCAAGGAAAATGAACGGGTGGCCTTATTTAGGCGAGTAAGTAGTTATAGAGGGCGGGGCTATCTTTTTTTTTTATGGTGCTATCTTTTTTTTATGAGGCTATCTTTTTTTTGGGCTATCTTTTTTTTGGGTGAAGTCGTCAAAATATGAAAATTCTTCTTCGTATTGATTTTCTTCTTGATTTCAGAGGCTATCTTTTTTTGGGTGAGGGTAATGAAGGCATTAATGGTTAAATGTGCTTAGTATCCATTTGGGGCTATGTAGTCTATTTTCTCTATAAAGAGTAGGAAAAGATAGCCCCTTATAAGGGAGATGAAGGAAAAAGGACGAAAAAGGCTTTCGTATTGATTTGAAGGAAAATGAAGGAATAACGGGGAAAACAGCAAAAAAACGAATACAACGGATAACGGGGCTAGAATATTTAACCCGTGATACCCTATGATAACCTTGTAATACCCCCGTTTAACTTTACTTATTACCGCTTAACCTTTACTTATTACTGATTAACCTTTACTTATTACTGCTTAACCTTTACTTATTGCCACTTAACTTTTGCTTACCATACTATAAAAAATATACGCATAAGATATACACCCCGCGAAAAATAAAGGCTTATAATCTCCATTAATCAACTTCACTCTCATTCGTTTCACTCATACTCGTATTCTCAAACTTGTTTGAGATATTGATAAACACGATTGAAATCACCGCGAAATTTAAGAACACCGACCCTTACGATAATTTACAATTTTACACCAGCGAGAAAATAAACAGCGCTTCTTTCAACACTTTGACCAATTATGCGACAGATTAAAAGAGAAATACCCACACAAAAAACACCAACCAGCCACACTCACCACCTACGGATTAATTTACGTTAAGACCGCCCCTTTATCTGGTTTCAAACCGCTTCAAGACGCCATATATAAATGTAACCTTGAAACACACGAATCACGTAAGAAGAACGGCGAGACGTTTATTATCCTAAAAATAACGGGCTCGCCTATGTTAATCCCGCGCAACGAAACAAAAATTAATTATATGTTAAACAATAGAATATTATAGAATAATACAGAATGACCACACGAAAGCCAAAAGCCCCCGTTGATTACAGCAAGGCCAGATTGTATGTAATCCGATCGCCACATACTGATAAAGTTTATATTGAAGCAACGACAACACAATTAAGCAAACGGCTTTACCACCACAAAGACCACTTCAAACAATGGACAAACGGAAAAAATCGCTGTATAACTTCTTTTGAAATCTTACAGGCGGGAGATGCCTATATAGAACTTTTAAAGGAATGTCCGTGCGAGAATAAAGAACAATTGGCTAAATATGAGGGCGAAGCAATCCGCAATACTGCTACTTGTTGTAATAAGATAATAACAGGTAGAACAAAGAGCGAATACAGAGAGCAAAACAAAGACAAAATAAAAGAATATTATGAAGCCAATGAAGAAGCAATTAACCAACAAAAGAAGAAATACCGCGAAGCCAACAAAGAAGCAATACGGCAACAAAAGAAAGAATATTATGAAGCCAACAAAGAAGCAATGCAGCAACAAAAGAAAGAATACCGCGAAGCCAACAAAGAAGCAATATTACGACGGGCGAAAGAATACCGCGAAGCCAACAAAGAGAAAATAAAGCAACAAAAGAAAGAATGCCACAAGCAATATTACGAGGCTAATAAACAAGCAATAAGCCAAAGACGGCGGGAATTAAGACAGCAGAAAAAACAACAAATCAACAACGAAATCATCAACACAGCCACCACGACCACAAAATAAAGCCATAATAAAATCGTTAGTCCAGACCGCAAAAACCGCCCCGACAACCTAATTTTTTTCGTTAGCGCTTTTACCGCGCCACCAGCAAACCCGCCTTTTTGCTCCCTTCGTCCCGCAGTCCCAGAGACAAAAGCAGACAGATGGCCGACAGCCGAAGCCTTATACCGCGGAATGCCCCCGAGTCCGACCAGGACGTGGAACGGCGAATTAAGCGACGTAAGCGCATGACGGACACTGACGAAATAAAAGCGGGGATTGATAAAGCCGAAGGAGATATTAAAGCCTTCAATCATAAAATAGCCTCTTTAGAAAAACAAAAAACAAAAAAAGAACAAGAATTAACAGCCTTTAAAAAGGCTCTTAAAGATGCTACCGAAATTAATGAAGACATTAATATTTCTAAGGCTTTAACCCAGCGACAAGAACATATTACCTCTCGATTGAACCTCTTTAAAAAATGGATTGAGCAAAAAGGCCACAGAAAAATTGAAGGCTTCAAACAGCCTCAATACAATAATGTTATCAATTTCATTAATACTGAAGTAGATTTTCACGACGCACTCGCCAGTGTCGTCTCAAAGATTAAACCGCCCGCCGTGTCTGCTCCGATGGACGTCTCCGCCTCGTCGTCCGTGTAATCTGTGCTTTAAGCACACTTGTTATTATAGAATGCTGTTAATTTAGAAACAAAAAAACCAAGGGGGCAACCCCGCCTCATTTTCAAAGTGATTTTATTCATTTTTTTGCTTTATTTTTAAGCCTCGCACTTTTTCGTATTGGTTGTTTTTTGCCGTTTTCGTCTATCAACTTAAACCCCGCTGGCTCTTTTGTAGTCTCTGTCTGCTTTGTCTCTGTCTGCTTTGCCTCTGTTGTTTCCTTCCTTTTTACTCATAACAAACTCATTGATAATTTTTGCTCCAATTCCGCTAATTTTCCTGAGTGCCGTATTCGTTATCTTGCCCCCGTGGTCGTTGTAAATTTTATTTAATAACTCAAACTTGTCCTCACTGCTTCCTTTCTTCCCTAAGGGCTTATATTTGCCGTCGTTGCCGTCGTCCTCTATGTCTTCACTTTCGGCCCCTTTGATATTCAAACATAAATCAATTTTCCTTCGTAATTCCTCTAGTTCGCTTTTAAGGCCTTCTTCCACCATCTCCCGCGGGTCTGCCACATTTACCAATGAATACGAAAAACTCGTTAAAAGGTCGCAGTGTCCTAATACATTGCTCACCCACGTGTTGAAATGTGTTATTTTTGGGTCTGCAAAATTCGTGTATGATAAACTCGCGTATAATTTTCTTAACATACTGCTTCTTTGCGTGTAATCTGCTAGCCATGGAAACACTTTTATTATTCGTTTGTTTAGTTCGTTGTTTTTGTCCTTTGCTAATTGCCCGTCGTCGTTGATTATAACCGCCCCCTTTTTCCGTTGTAATGTACTACTAATACCCGTTACTCCACCTAGACAATTTACCGGTAATTTGGATAGTCTTAGTCATAGGCAGGTTCATAGGCAGGACAGTTATTAATACCTTTATTACTGACAAGGACACTTTCTAGAGTATTCGCGAATCATAGTCTGGAATTCCTAGAATCAAATGAGTATTACCATTCTGTAAAGGTCATAACATCATAAATTTGTGTGACCCAAAGTCATTAAAAGTCTTTTCTTCGGTTATCAGGCTATACCCTTAGCGGGGTAGCTTCCCTAAACTCTGCGTTTGAGTGATAGATTACTTTGGTTATGAACGTTGTCAAGGAGGCAAGCGTGCCAAAGCACGTATTGAGTCAAGTGCCCATATTCGAGGGCAACGACCAAAGCTTTTGGCCTTGGTCAAGCAAGTTTCAGAAGCACATGCAGGGGATATCTGTCCACGTGGCAGAGATGGTATCTGTGGCATTAGCCGACCCAGCTAAAGCCAAAAGGGATTTTCCTTACGACGAAGCAAGGGCTAAGACGGCAGAAGACTTAGAAGAGCCCGACACGCCCATAAGTGATAGTGAGGAAGATGAAGAGTCAGACACCTCTCAGAGAGGAAGACAGAGACCCCAGACAAAGAAAGAAGATATCAAACAGCCAGAAGGTTGGGATAAAATGACAGCAGAACAAAAGAGAGAGTGGAAAGAGAAAGAAGCGAGGAAAAAGAAAAGACAAAGTATGAAACAACACACAAGAAGAAAGACAGCTATCCGCAAAGAGAAGAAATATTATGAAAGGATGAAAACTTTGCAGTTATGTCTGTCTGTGGCTTTTTCCAAAGACAATGTATCTAATTTCCTGCGAACACAGAAGACGAAAGGACCCATTGAAGAGTTGATAGTAGTAAGAGATCAATGGGGAGGCATTTCCGGAGCAGGTAGGTACATGTTAGAGGAAGAGTTTGAGAGAACGAGACCAAGGGCAGGTCAGAGGTATGTAGACTGGCTAAATGAATTTCTCGCAAAGAAAATCCAGCTTGAAAGTTTACGTGGGGCGCCATTTTCCGATGAGGAAGCAAAGAGAAAGCTATTTAAGAAATTGCGCTACCATCCAGCTTTCGGGGATAAATTTCAGGTGGACCACTATGATCTCCCGGCCAGACTAAGACCAAATTTCTCAGAACTATGCGAAGCATCTAGGGAAAGATGGTTAATGTGGGAAGAAAAAGAAAGACGTAACAATTTCCCTGAGAGAAAAACTCAAATTTGCAAAGACAACAACAAGAAAAGAAATCTCGGGATGGCAAGCAGCGGCAAGAGACCAATCTCCTGATGGATAATAAAGGGAAAAGGGGAGACAATAAACCGGGACCAAAGACAGCTCCAAACTGGACGCTCAAAGTCACGTGTTTCGGATGTGATGCCAAAGGCCATACCATGAGATATTGTCCGGTGATTTCGGAAAAGTTCCGCAAAGAAGGAAAATTAAAACGGAATCAAACGGAAGACAAAGGCACGGAACAAGAAAAGAACGAACAAAAGAACAATTACAAAAACAAAAAGAAACCCTTTCATAAGAAAAAGAAAGCACTCACTTTGATAACAACCGGCAACGACAAAAACGAAGCGAACAAAGTGACTCTGATACAAACATTGCTTTAATCCATATGGGGAACACTTATGATAAGAGCGATGATGATGAGGAAGAAAGAGAAAGAGATGACGAGCAACCAAGCTCACCTCATCACAAATCTACAAGTCCCCAAGCCCTTTTGAACGATACAAAGACTACACCTAGGGTAGGGAATAGACGTAGTGAGAGTGGAGAAGGACGGGAAGTGCGGTTAGTATCGGCCACCCTACGAGGTCCCTCCTCACTACGGGGAGAAGGCAAGGAAGAGCGGTTAGTATCCGCCACCCCACGATGTTCCCCAGTCACCCCTAACCCTAACGAAACTCCTTTGAGGCTTGAGAGTTCTTACGGAGTCACGCCTGACACAAAATGTGCCGGAATAAACAGACGCAAAAAACCGTGTAATGTTTCCGTTGAAAAATCAAAAGGAAAAGGAATATACGCAAATCACGCGAAACGATTATCTTATGCGAGGTACTGCGGATATCACGCCACACAAGACCCAGATTATCCGGAGTTGGATTTGTCGGTAAGTCCCGTGTTGCGTCCCCCCAAATCTCCTTACTACCCAGACGAACGAGGTCTTAAAGCTGCGGCATTGGAAAAGTCTCATAAAATTACGCAAAGACTCGTTTTCGGGGAATTTGAAACTTTACGTGACACCAAAATTTCCAAAGTCCACAAGTCTCGCAAAATATTCCGCAACAACCACGCAAACATAATCCATTTTCTAGTCAGCGGACCGGCCAGAGCAGAGAAGGGAGAGAAGAGAGTGGAGTGGATGAGGGAGAGCAACGACTTGGGCCCACTTCTGTCAACAAGTTTGGCAACCAAATAGGTCCCACCTCACAACAACTCCAAATCTCTAGTTCTAGACCAATCACAGCACTCCCACCAACACAGACAACAAACACGCAACCCATCAACCCTCCCGTCATAACCTTCAAAGATATAAATGAAATAGCTAAAACGTTGATGAATGAGTGCGTGAGGGGAATGAATGGAGAAGTGATGCGTGTCGTGAGTGGCGAGCTAGAGAGAGATGACTTTTTGACTGACATAGTAAGAGCAATAGAAGGAGTGTACTTGGAAAGAGCAGTCAGACAGAGTCCCATCACTACACCTCCACAACTCACAGAAGAGGGACGAGGAGTCTCTGAGGGTGAACTAGAAACAGAGACAGTGACAGAAGGAGAGACAGAGCATGTACTGATACATGTGAGAAAAAGAGTGATGAAAAAGAGAGACATGACAGTACAGGATAGTGGAGCAAGCACAGACATATAATGCAGAGAAGACAGATTGACGGATGTCGATGAGATAGACCCGGTAGAACTACTGACAGGTAATGGAGAAAGGGAGTTGAGTAAGTCAGGAAGAGCTAGGCTGACTGTGATAGATGGGAAAGGAAGGCCTAGAGCAGTAGAAAAGAAGATGTTACTCGACACTACCTTACCAGTTAGCATAGTCTCTACAGGACAGATGGACCACAGACACAACAGATCAGTCATCCACCAAAACGGACAGTTAGTAATACTCAAACACCCCATCCACATTAACGAGAGTGACATATTAGTAAGGGGAAGATTAACTAAGAGTATGATATATAGATGGGATGACGAATATGATGAACCATTGAAAGTCAACGAAAGATATGATCCTTTCGCAACAAGGGGGTAGAAGGGGAGGGAAGCCCCACAAATGAGAACAAAATCGACACAAGTAAGCATGAAGTGAATAAGAGAGAGAAAGAATTACACGTAGATATAGTATTATATGAAGCTTACCCCAGAAAGTCAGACAAACCTAGAAAGATAGGAATCAAGCTTTTTCACTACGCCTGTGGGCATTATGGGTTAACAAAGATGCGCCTATTGGCAAAAATTTTGAACATTAAGTTAGTTGGTGACGAGAGCGATGTGAGATTTTGCGAATCTTGCATGATAGGAAAGTCTAAACGTTTGCCACGTTTTGCACTTAATACAATAGAAAGAGCCCAAAAGCCAGGTATAACTCTACACATAGACACATCAGGACCGTGGGCAACTAGATCAATAGGTGGTAAACGGTATCAATTTTCGGTCACCGACGACTACTCACGGTTCATTCTTGACTTTTATTTAGCCCATAAGAATGAGTTTGTAGATTGCTTAAAACAAGCTGTAGCCTTTTATGAGAGACAGACAGGAAACAAAGTAAAGGAAATTCGCGCAGATCAAGAATTCCATATTCCGGAGGAAGTCATTAAGTGGTGGAAAAATATTCGCTTTATTTGGAAAACCTCCGCGACAAACGATAAAGACGGGAATCCTATTGCGGAAAAAGTGAATGATATTACGGCGGGGCCTGCACGAGCAATGAGATATCACGCTAAATTACCGCCGCAATTCTGGGCAGAATTAGAACACGCAGCAACAACCATTCACAACATACTACCAGCAATTCACGGGGAACGCAAAGGAATTTCGCCTTATGAGCAGCTGTTAGGTAGAAAACCAACATTCTTTCATTTAAAACCAATAGGATGTATGTGTGTGTTACATATACCTAAGACTAAAGTGCGGAAGGGAGAGTACAGAGGGAAAAGGTGATGCTAGTAGGATATGATCTATTTCGGGAACTATACCGAGTATGGGATGGTAAGAAGATAATTTCCGGAGTGAGAGATGTGAGATTTAATATTCACAAAATCGGTAAACATGCTCATCCTCCTAAACTAGTGTCGTGGGATAATGATGACTCTGAGGGGGAGAATGAGAATGAGAGCGAGCGATGATGACTCTGAGGGGGAGAATGAGAATGAGAGCGAGCAACCACACACATCTCCACAAGCGTCACCACCCCAATCACCACCCCAATCACCACCTCAATCACCTAAGTCACCGCACAACGTCAACAACGACCACCCAACAACACACTTTGATGAAGTTGAGGGGGAGACAGAGAATGTTAATATCGATGCGAATGAGAATGAGCATGAAAATGAGCATGTGGAGAAGAATACTTTGGATCACAAACATACACGCCTACACACAAGTCCAGAGCCACATTATCCACAACAATTACCCCAGAGCACAAGATCAAGCCACAAGAGCATACGAATGAACAAGATCCAACAGATCCACTAAAAATACATGAAAGAAGAGCATACGAAGAAAATTCACCACCATCTAAGGGATTAACGTGGGAGCAGAGTCAGAGAGTAACGGAGAGTAACATAATCCCCGGTAAAAGGCAGCGCAAGGCAGTAGAGAGATTTACCCCTAGCAATTAGCCCAAGAGAGAAAAGAGCGAGGCTCAAGAGCTAATAGGTAAGGTAGTAAGAGTGCCCGCGCGTGCATGGGGAGATGGATGGGCGAAGAAAAAGTACGGTGACGGATGGGAGAGCATAGTACGAGTAGGGGTAGTCAGCAGAGTGAGTGACCCCAGAGATAGACTCGTAGTAAGAGACAGACCTCAGCCCACCCACATAGTTAAGTTTGAAGACGAAGAAGAACGGATGCTGAATTCGGAAATCCTCAAATACTCCGTGAAAGATCCCGAATACCCGTTACAAAGTCCCGCTAATATGTTTTTATGCGATGACCGTATGGTGGCAGATGAGATTCGTGATTTTTATTTGTATGTAGATATCAGAGTACCCAAAGATGTCATAGAGGAAGGTTTGACAGCTAAAGATGTTTTAGAGGGTATGAAAACAGAGCTAAAAGCTCTTCAATCCTTTAACACATACACATGGGTACCCCATAAGGAGGCAAGCAAGGCAGGAGTTAGTAAGATAGTTAGATTGACATGGGTTCACAAAGTAAAGTTAGATGAGAACGGGAAAAAGTTCATAAAGTCTCGTTTAGCTTTACGGGGAGATATGTTAGAACCCGGTGTTAGCTATAACCCAGATCAGCTCTTTGTTCCTTGCGCCGCGCACCATTCACTTTTATTTCTCGCCAAACTAGCTGCCTGGCACAAACACAAACTATACGGCATAGATTTTAAAAATGCATACCTAAATGCTCGTATGAATGACCCTGTTTATGCATATGCGCCAGAGAGTGTAGACAGAGAAGGGCATGAGGGGATGATATGGCATATAGATGGTGCTTTATATGGTGCACCACAGGCAGGAAGAAGATGGTATGAGATATTAGCACCCAAGTTAGAGGAGCTAGGTTTTAGGTTGCTAGATTCAGACTTATGTATGTTTGTAGAAAATGATAAAGCTTTGAGAGAGGCGATAGTAGGGATATTTCATGTTGATGACTTGTTGTTCACCGCACCAAACAAACAAGCATATGAGCGTTTTGCGTCCGCATTAGAAAAACATTTCCCGCTCAAAAGACTCGGTATTGCCCGTGATTTCAAAGGAATAGAGATAGAGCAATCGAACGGGAAAATAATTTTGCATCAGCGAAAATATCAGCAGCAGATACTAAAAGAGGTAGGCTACGATTCTGCTAAACCCGTTAGTACTCCAGCGCAAGAACATTTCACGGAACCGATGTCGGAATCAACTAGCTTGCGAAAATTTTCAATTCCTAGTCTAGTTGGTTGTTTGCTATTTCTCGCAAAGATGACAAGACCCGATATAGAACAAGCACTAAATTCGGCAAGTGTCATGCAAACTATCGATAAGGGAATAGCTTATGCGATGTTAGGCAGAATCTTTCGTTATTTAGTTAACTCTTATCGAGGTTTAGCTTACCATGAGCCTAAGTCAGAGCAAGAAGGGCAAACCTATCCAAAACTTTCCATGTGGCCCGACGCGGCTCACAAAGTTTGTAAGAAAACAGGGAAGTCCCGCACTGGATTCGTGATCCTATGGGGCAGCGATCCAGTTGCATGGTTATCAAAGCGACAGAGTCGCATCGCCCTGAGTTCTAATGATGCTGAAATATTTGCAGCAACTGAGTGCATTAGAGAGGGACTTGCACTAAAACACATTACACAAGAACTAAACATAGCCCAAAAGAGCCCGATAGAATTATTCGAGGATAACTCTCAAACAGTCTTAGCGGCAGAGAGGGGTATGTCAGGTAATAGAACTAAACACTTACCTTTAGAATTACACTTTATGCACCACCTACAGAGAGACGGTGAGATTAAGTTTGTAAAAGTAGGTACGAAGAAGCAGATAGGTGATGTAAAGACAAAATATTTACCGAAAGAACAATTCGAGTATTTACTTAACAAATTTACGGTAAAGCTCAAGTAATTTCGGGATTTGCGTGTCCACTCACCTATATTTGCTTTGAGTGTTTTGTGCAGTTTGTTGCTTGTTGCAGCAGCTTTGTTTTGCGCAGGGGTCAAGAGCCGTCGAGCCGAGGCTGGGTAACCGACTGCCACGCGAGGCCAGCAGCCGCGAGGCTTTCCCTGGCTAACTTAGCAATTTAAATTCTTTCTATCATTCTTTCTGTCCTAGAATAGGAAATCTAAATTTTTTTATATTTTGCTACCCTCTACGGGAAGCGCTTGCAAATTTTTGAACACATACATACTTCATACATGTTACTGCATGACCACATATATACATACATAGAGGATGTGATGTAAATGGGAGTTGATATTTAACCTTCGGGTAACCCATAACTGATCCTCAACACTATTTTTTTAATATTTACACACTAATATAGCCTATGACTTGCGACTAAGGGGGAGCGTTGTAATGTACTACTAATACCCGTTACTCCACCTAGACAATTTACCGGTAATTTGGATAGTCTTAGTCATAGGCAGGTTCATAGGCCGGACAGTTATTAATACCTTTATTACTGACAAGGACACTTTCTAGAGTATTCGCGAATCATAGTCTGGAATGCCTAGAATCAAATGAGTATTACCATTCTGTAAAGGTCATAACATCATAAATTTGTGTGACCCAAAGTCATTAAAAGTCTTTTCTTCGGTTATCAGGCTATACCCTTAGCGGGGTAGCTTCCCTAAACTCTGCGTTTGAGCGATAGATTACTTTGTTTTCTTATTGCTTCAATTTTTTCTATTGTAAATTCGGGAGTAAATAGAATAACATGCCTCTCTGTCC
>WBZZ01006130.1:0-17500 GCA_019918135.1 Paulinella micropora
GAGCGAGAGTAAGCCTTATTTATTTAAAATCTCTCTTAGTATGTGTAGTTTAAACAAAAAGGATTAAAAAATTAAAAATTAGAATAATATATCTTACAATATAGCAATGTCATTTACAATAAGCAATTTTGAAGATGAAAAGCGAACCCGCAAAAATTTCCTCCTTCGTGTCTCCTCAAGTGATAAAACAGAATCAAAATCCGCTTCTACTCACAATGGCAGTTTTGTTGTTGATCTCCCAGCAACTGGTCGTAATATTGACGTAATCAGTGCTTATGTCGTTAAAAGTATCTCTATTCCAAATGTTTTCCCAAATATACCGAGTTATGCCAACACTCTCACATTGATTAAAACAACTGGATTCGCTACAAAAACGGCAATCGTAACAGAAAATCAATACACCATTGATACATTTATTACCGCCCTTCAAACTGCAATTAATCCAGCAATTACCCCAAACTCTGTAGTTATAACTTTGAACTCCGTTAATAAATTGAATTTCGCATTCACTGGTGATACGTATGCTTTTGATTACGATAATAGCACGATTAGAGCCAAAATAGGACTAATTGCCGATATTTCGGCGGCGGCGAGTGCCACGATGCAATCTATCGTAAATCTAATCGGTGAAACGGCCGTTTATGTTCATAGTCGCGCATTGAATCAGTCTGGTTTAGTTGAAGCAAATGGTAATTTCTCTGTCGTTGGTAAATGCAATCTTGATAAGCCGTACGGGGTCCAGTGCTACTTTGAATCGTCAAACGATGTTGCAGATTATGTGCCATTTAATACGACGAAAAGTTTAAGAACTATTAATATCGTCATTAGAAATGCGAGTGGCAATGTGCTTGAATGTCCTGTCAATTTTGAAGTTAGTATTCTCTTAAAGGCGTATCGTGCGTAATAAAAAAAGAATACATAAATATAATGACCTTTATACAAAATTTAGATATACTATTCACTCTAATCAAAAACATCAACTTACGACGACGACGACAACATAAACATCTAATTCCCTACATATATTTGAAGAAAAATCACGCACGTATAACAGAAAAATTAATCAAGGATAAGGGTTTTGAATACATAAAAAAAATGTCAATAGAGATAGAAAAGAAAGTTGATGCTTAATGCAATTTATGCATTATGCATGAATAAAACGTATTTTTTTTGTTGTTTAAATCTGGTCTTCAATCCAGTTTAATAAAGCGTAAATACTTGCCGTTCCACCGCTCGTATTTTGTGCGGATACGGTAAATGTTTTACTTGACCCTATCTTGATATAATATTGAGACAAATCAATGTATATTGATGAACCACCAGACAACACATATGTAAATATCACACTTCCGCCCGTTCTTGTAGTTCCTGCCGTATCAACTTCTGCTAACGATGTGTTTGTATCGTAGTTTGAATAAGAAGGCGATCCCCCTAATGTGGTATTAAGAATAATTCTTGCGATACACGTTTTAGTATCCGAATCGCTGATACACAATTCTCAAAGTATATTATGTTGCAATTCGTTTTGCTGTTGAATGTGGCGCGGTTTCTAATAGTAAATATGGCATTCTCAGTTGATCCTATACTCTTGACATTATCATACGAGTTAGTTATAGCAATAGTCCGATCAATATTCCCCTCAACCGCCAAAAACATACTAGCCGTTTTCATTACAACAGATGCCAGACTTGATGAATACGCCTTCGTATAAATAGCAAACGCCGCCTGATCTAATGATGGAGTAGTAGCAGTGCTCGCGTATTTAATTGAATGAATTACTTCCATTCGTCCAGTTCGCGGGTTTTCTACTCTGAATGTAATTTGACCACTGCCCAGATACTGAACATCTATTTCAAACACGTTCAATTTAGTAAAATCAATCGTGGGGAAGTTTCCAGTATTATCACATTTATCACCATTCCACGCATATTGACTGACAACATTTTCAACGCTTCCCGCCGTTCTTACAACAGACATTCCCAAGTTTGATTGCCTAAAACATAAATTGTCTGCTGGTATGCCTATGCCAATATCGCAATTAAAAGTGGTTGCCGCAGTGGATGATGGAAATAAAGCGGAAAATCTAGCAACTAAACCCATACCACTTCTATATTTGGCTCGTTCAATAGTCGTAATCTGTGCGGTTGAATTACCTGAGGCCGATGTAGTCAAAACCGCCATTGAATTAGCAGTTGATACCACCCCGCCATTAGTCTCCGTTTTGTCAAAAAACCGCGTATTAATACCATATGTAAATACATTTTGTAATACTGGCGACAAAGTTGCCGTTCGCAACTCTCCGAAGGCGGTTGTTGGTAATGCGTCTTTTATGCTATCAATAGATAAAGAAGAAGATGACGATGTAGTTGATGACGATGGGGTATTTGTGCTTTGACCAAAAGGTTCATTTTATATTTTATATTATATAAAACATGTCAATAATAATATGCGAATTGCCGAGTGATATAGTTGGACATATAAGAACATTTGTTTATTCAGAAATGCCCCAGCCGAATTATAAAAAAGAATTTTGTAATATATGTGGCTTGTCTCGCACATTCCAGTCGCACCCTCCTATTATAGCAGGTAATTTTTATGGTGTAGATAGTATTGAGTTTTTCACAATCTGCTCCATTAAATGCTACAGACGAGAGTCTAATATTAGAGCAAGATATGGGGAACCGCCTTTAATCGTTGTTAAGTATTAATCTTTTTGAACTTTTTGTTTAATCCTCGTGCTTCTTCTTAATGGTTTTGCTTCCTCCGATTGTTCTTCTTGTGGCGCTTCTTTTTTCTCTTTAATAAACTTGTTGACAATAACGGCTCCAATCCCGCTTATCTTTCTTAGTTTAGTATTTGTAATATTCGGGTTATCATTGTAAATCTGCTCAAGCAATTTATACTTATCCTCTCTGCTAGCGCTTTTTCCTAATGGTTGATATTTGCTTTCTTCGTCTCCGTTTTCGCTTTCAGTTTCATTAGTATTATTTAAATTCAGACATAAATCTATTTTGCGTCTCAACTCCTCTAATTCCGTTTTAATCCCTTCTGCCTTAATTTCTTCAGGGTCGGCCACATTAACCCAACTATAACTAAAACTAGTGAGCATATCGCCGTGCCCCAACACATTGCTTACCCACGTATTAAAATTCTCTAATTTCGGATTGGCGAAATTACTATACGACAAACTAGCATATAGTTTCCGCAACATACTACTCTTCTGTGTGTATTCCGATAGCCAAGGGAAGATTTTGATAATTCTTTTGTTTAGTTCATTATTCTTTTGTTTATCAAGCACACCCTCGCTGTTGATGATAACTGCTTTTTACTTTTTGAAATGGTTCCGTATTGAATTTACTTTTTCTATTACGAACTGGGGAGTAAAAAGGACAACAGGCCTCTCAGTCCAATTCTTTTTTGTCCTTCCCTCTTTTTTTGCTAGGTTATTCACTCGCAACCAAGAAGGTTTATCTGGTATCAATTCATACGTGTTTTTATCAAATATTTCAACAGGCCTTGCTCCAATTGCTATCATCAAAGCAAGTAGTTTAAGATAATGGTCACTACTTAATATCATATCGATCATTTTAGCCATTACATCGCGGACATCAATCTGTATTTTTTGTTCATTTTGGCTTTGACATCTTTCTTATACCCCTCAACGATATCAATACGCTCGTCTTCATTCAAATTAAAATACTTATCCAGTTTGCTCATTTCATATACTTTTTCACTTTGATAAGGCTCTATTGCTTTTTTTCTCACTTCAGAAAGTCTTTGTCTTCTACTATTCAAATTTGGATACACAATAGCATATTTTGGATATATGACTTTTAGTGCCTCAAGCACCTCTTCATCACTCGTTGGTGTGCTAAATAGCGATATAATAGCATTATGAAAGGCGATACTTGGTTTTAACTCACTATCGTAGAAGTTGGACACGAGTTCATAAATTTTTCAGTAGTAGCAACTCTTAACTGCCTAACAAACTTTTTGTCATCTTCGTTCCACATCTTAGTATATAATAGACAAGTCTATATTTTTATATGTCAAAAATATTCACTGATACATTTTCTAGAGCAAAAACAATAGTAATTGAAATACCACTTCATATTCTGAGCGTATATTATTGGACTTTCTACAACAGATAAAGTAAGTCCGCAGTTGTCGCATAATTCGTAATCTTCTGTTGGTAAATCGCGAATAAACAAATGTTTTATATATTCTTGCAAATCATATGGTAATCGTGCTATAATATCTGGCATTATGTCTCTTATATATATAATTATATTATTTTAATTATTTTAAATAGAAAATCCATCCGCGCCAAAAAACGCGAAAACGTCGTTGTGGCGACTCGGACACTTGAGAGTGGTATTGAGCAGGCTAAGTGCGACAATTCTTCTTAGTATTAATGAAGGCCGAGGTGGCAGAGTCCGACCTTTTTTTTAGAATTTTTTTTTGTGGTGTCCATTTGAAAAAATTACTTTTTTTTTTAATAAAAGGTCGGCCAGGTCGGACAGGTGTAATATTACGAAGAAGTATTATATAATAAATATTGAAATTTAATAACTGAAAAGTGGCAGACATTTGAAAAACCGACTCGGACACGGCCGACCTTAAGGTCGGCCACTATGCAGTAAGCGGTATTATATAAAAATTCACTCACCCTGCTCACATATGGTCATAGTTGCTTTAATTAACTGGCAAAATTCGCCATCGTGATGTAAACATTGATGAAAGTCTCATTTCCTACCTCTCGTAAATATGAATTAACATTCCCACGATAAGCGAAAACATGAATAGCCTCGGTGCGTTGAAGGGGATCAACAATTAAAACGAACAATCCCCTGTCCTGTAGACGGCTAACGTTGCCTGATTTTGAATCACTTTTGTGAAACACTGCACGTTTCTGTAGATAACCCTCTGTTGCAAAACCATTTGCCCTACGTTTGTCGTACTCAATGAGATAATTGAGAAGTTTGTTTTCCTTGTAAAGAACATAAAGAGTTTTGCCGTCAGCGAAATCTGGAAGCAAACGAGCGGGGTTGGTTGGAGTAAAGTTATCTATGGCGAGCCTGCCCATTGCATCTACCAGCGGAGCGTCTTCCGCCACCTCCCCTCCGCCTCCCGCCTTGCCGTCCGACATCTGCACACACACAAAAAAACAACGAGAGTTTGGTCTTTTTGTCTTGGTCACTTTGAGCTTTCTGAAAAAGTCTAAGAATGAAAAAAGAAACAGACAAAAAACACGTGATAGAATTCTGGATTTTCTGCTGACAATTTGAAATGCTAATAAAAAAGGAAAAACGAAAATTTTTTACACCGCACACCTAGAGGCTCAAATCAAAAAGCCACCGTGTGGCTTTTTTACACTGACAACTTTTCGCTTTTCAGGGTAGCATTAATCAGCCAAAGTGCGAACAACGATGAGTGATGACGATGGTAGAAGCGAAAGTGATGGAGATTATGTTGAAAGAGAAACCACCAATAAGTGGTTAGAGAAATTAAAGGATAAGAACTATGCTGAACTGACGAGATATAAAGCAAGTAGTGAATTAAGAATTGACACTTTACAAAGTAGAAAGGAGCAAAAACGACAAGAATTATTGGAACGAGAGAGACAAGAAAAAGCAGAACAAAATAAATTTATGGCTACTGAAGAATTATTAAATCAGAAAAAAGAAGAAGCGGAACGAAAGGAGAAAATAGATTTGGTAAAGAGAGAAGAAAAGAGAAAACAAATGAATAAAAAAAACAATTGTGATTATTTGAGAATTGACTAAGTGCTGAAAATCAACCAATTGGAGTTGATAATGAGATTAGAGCAAGAAAGATGATTGATGGAGGAAAAACAACATATAACGTAATTGAAGAATATGAGAGATATAAAAGACAAAGAATTAATTGAAATAGTAGTTTTCACTACTAACTCCTTTTGCACATAGGAGTATAAACTAGTGTGTATTTAATTTTATCCAAAAACAAAAAATTAGGCGAAAGCCCTCCTTGCTTGCAAAGAAATTTTATCTATCATACGTGTGTGTGTGGTAGGAGGTTTTGCTGGAGTTGTTTGTTTCATCCCTCTCCCGCCGTTTGGTCATTTATGTATATATGACTTGTCCAACCGCAAAGTATGAAACAAGCCTTAAAAATATGAAAAACCAACATTTGAAGTATCAAATGTTTAACATAAATTTATCAAACTAAGCACATTAAGAGAGATTACGACGAAAAGACACATAAACCATATACACGCAGTTTATATATATTTTTATGAAATAAAAATGCGGTTTATGTGTCTTTTCGTCGTAATCTCTCTTAATGTGCTTAGTTTGATAAATTTATGTTAAACATTTGACACTTTTTTGTTTTCTATGCATGTTTTCTATATGTCAAATGTTGGTTTTTCATATTTTTAAGGCTTGTTTCATACTTTGCGGTTGGACAAGTCATATATACATAAATGGTCATATATATATAATATACATATAAATAGTTCCTTTTTATATTTATTCTTTACTATTATCATTATTATTTTTCTTATTTTTCGTATTGTTTTGTTTTCATTATTTATATATTTCAACGATTTATTTATTATTTCTCTCTCTCTCTCTCTCTCTCTCTCTCTCTCTCTCTCTCTCTCTCTCTCTCTTACGCTTCGCTGTTTTCCTTTTTTTTTCTCTTTCGTTCGGACTCTGCCGAGTCAACCCCCCCCCCCCCCTCACTTATTTATTTATTTTTTACTTTTTTTCTCATGCTTCGTCTTCCCACTCACTCCTACGAGTGGCAAATTTCTATTAAAATAGTGATTGCGTCAAAAAAGTCCATAGAGCTGAGTGTAATGGAGTGCTTGCCTTAAAAAAAAAAAATGAGAAACAAAAAAGATATGACCTTAAACTGTGACAGCTTAATTTTTTTGTTACGCAGCCTTCACCTCTTACTAGTATTAATAATTAATTTTTTTTTTTCGCAATCACTCTTTTAATAGAATCTTGCCACTCGTAGGAGTGAGTGGGAAGACAACGCATGAGAGGGAAAGTTCTCAGTTTTCCACGAGTATACAGTATTACTAGAAGATGATATCTCCGATGCTTCGTCTTCCCACTCAGCCCTATGAGTGGCAAGTAATGATTTTACCAGTACTCAAACAGTGCGGAAGTTGCGTCAAAAATACAATAGAGGCTACAATATCAAACATTGGAAGATACAATAGAGGCTATAATGTCAACTGGCCATCATCTGATTGATCGCAGTCAATTGGCAGACTTGACAAAAACTGCTGGCTTATTTCTGGTCTTTTTGAGACCACGCTACGAGTCGCAAGCTCTCCTGCCCAGGTGGCACGCCGAAAAGCTGACGCTCCCATGCCACCTGCCCACGACAAACAAACAACATCTAGTCAGCTTTTATTCTAGATTAGCAGTTTTGCGGCTGAGCTGACCTTACTACAGTGATGTTTTCCGCGAGTGCATTGAGCATGAAGTGTGTGTGTGTGTGTGTGTCGGAAGCTGTGGCCAAGTGTTGTGTATGTCCAAGGCTGCGGTCAAGCTCTACGAAAAGCAAGCGTTCTTCAATGATCAAAAGTCGTTCAGTGGAAAAAAGTTGGTCTGGCGTGTGGACCAGCTGCTGCAGGAAGCCGCGGTTGGGACACACCAAGGACCGTTTGGAGCGCACGAAGGACAGCGCTTCTTTCAAGGTCCAGCTACAGATGCCAGCACCAGCATACACACATGCATAGACACATCATAACATACATACATACCTGTTTGTCTGCATGAGGTAGGCCACGACGAAGGTGGCGGACCTGGAGATGCCTAGCAACGGTATTATTATTATTATTATGATTACTATTATTACTATTACTATTAATATTATGATTATTATTATTATTATCATCATTATTATCTATTATCATCCCTGAAAGGTGTTGGAGAAGGGGGTGGGGGGGGGGGGGGCAAAATGCCCTAACGCAAATATTTGCGTGAATTCCAAAAAAATTATACCAGCATCAAGATCGAGTCTGGGGCTAGCAACCCTGCAAATATGAGCTCCCAACTCCTCCTCTTTCCCACAAACCATGATTTATTCTGACAGGGGTGCGGAAAAGGGGGGGGGGGTACACAATTTTGAGTGTCCTGAATGCCAAAATTCCTTGTTTTTTTTCGCACCCCTGTCGGAATAAATCATGGTTTGTGTGAACCAGGAGGAGTTGGGAGCTCATATTGACAGTGTCTAGCCCCAGACTCGATGTTGATGCTGATATAATTTCTTTGGAATTCACGCAAATATTTGCGTTAGGGGAGTGTCCTGAATGCGAAAATTCCTTGTTTTTTTAGCCTATTTTCTGCACCCTCATCGGAATAATCATGGTTTGTGTGAACCAGGAGGAGTGGGAGCTCATATTGACAGAGTGGCTAGCCCCAGACTCGATCTTGATGCTGATATATTTTTCTTGAAATTCACACAAATATTTGCGTTAGGGGAGTGTCCTGAATGCCAAAATTCATTGTTTTTTTAGCCTATTTTCTGCTCTCCCATCGGAATAATAAATCATGGTTTGTGGGAACGAGGAGGAGTTGGGAGCTCATTTTGGCAAGGTGGCTAGCAGCAGAATCGATCTTGATGCTGATATAAATTTTTTGGAATTCACGCAAATATTTGCGTTAGGGGATTGTCCTGAATGCCAAAATTCCTTGTTTTTTTGCAGTACATGCCGGTGCATCCGGCAATTGAACGTACCCCGTCGACGGGGCAGGGGGGGTCCGGGGGGCCCTCCCCCCGGGAACCCCAGCCCTGCGATTGTAGGTACCCGTTTTGGTCGCGGGTGGCCCCCACACCAGAAAATTGAGGTCTTGTGCCACCAGCCGCCGTTTCCGCACACTAGAGGGAGTTAGCGGCTGTTATTTGGTGTATCTGACACTTCTGATGAGCTCTCTTCGAAAATATAAAAATTGTGGCGCCGGGTGGCCTATACACCGGGAAATTGAGGTTTTTGCGCCACCAGGCGCCGTTTGCGCACACCCGAGGGAGTTTAAGGCTGATGTTTGGTGTACCCGACACCTCTCGGTGCGCTCTCTTCTGAGATAAAAAAGTTTTGGTGGCGGGTGGCACAAAAACCAGAGATTTTAGGCTTTTGTGCCACCAGAGCTTACACTTGCGATCTGCTGCTACCTCCGGCAATTGAACGTACCCTGTTGACGGGAAAGGGGGGGGGGGGGTCCGGGGGGCTCTCCCCCCGGGAACCCTAGCCCGAGGGGGGCAAGGGGGAGGGTGTGTGTGTGTGTGTGTGTGGGGGAGGGGGGGGGGTGCGCGAAGCGCACCGCAAACCATCCTTTCAGGTGTTGGCGCAGCCCCTAGTTATTATTATTATTATTATTATTATTATTATTATTATTATTATTATTATTATTGTTGTTATTATTGTCCGTTGAGGATATGCCATTAGCTGCATCAGTACGCCTCAGATATAGTAAATCTGCCTTGGAGTGTTGACTGTGACATATTTGAGGGAAATCCCGATGAAAAAACCTAGTCACACTTGCTAAACAGAGTTCCAGCCCAATGGCCTCAAGGCGTTAAACTGTGACGCCAACTCATAACCCTTTGGTGGTAGATGCTGGGGAGGAGGGTCGTTGCGCGCGTAAAAGATCTTAAACTCCGCATATGCTGGTTGATAGCCCAGGACCCAGCAGACACCAGATTGTTATAGGTGGGGTTTCGAGGCAGCTCTAGCAACCGCGCTTGGTGTATGCACTTGCACATTCGGTGACGTCTTGCAAGAGGTTGCTGGGACTGCGGAATAACCTCGGCTTAGTGCAGTCTTGCCCTCAGGAGCTCCATCGGTGGCCCCGATCATCAGGCGAGAGACTGACACGGGGGGGTGGAGGACCTCGAACAAGGGTATTGGAGGCTTATGTCCGTTGAGGATATGCCATTAGCTGCATCAGTACGCCTCAGATATAGTAAATCTGCCTTGGAGTGTTGACTGTGACATATTTGAGGGAAATCCCGATGAAAAAACCTAGTCACACTTGCTAAACAGAGTTCCAGCCCAATGGCCTCAAGGCGTTAAACTGTGACGCCAACTCATAACCCTTTGGTGGTAGATGCTGGGGAGGAGGGTCGTTGCGCGCGTAAAAGATCTTAAACTCCGCATATGCTGGTTGATAGCCCAGGACCCAGCAGACACCAGATTGTTATAGGTGGGGTTTCGAGGCAGCTCTAGCAACCGCGCTTGGTGTATGCACTTGCACATTCGGTGACGTCTTGCAAGAGGTTGCTGGGACTGCGGAATAACCTCGGCTTAGTGCAGTCTTGCCCTCAGGAGCTCCATCGGTGGCCCCGATCATCAGGCGAGAGACTGACACGGGGGGGTGGAGGACCTCGAACAAGGGTATTGGAGGCTTATGTCCGTTGAGGATATGCCATTAGCTGCATCAGTACGCCTCAGATATAGTAAATCTGCCTTGGAGTGTTGACTGTGACATATTTGAGGGAAATCCCGATGAAAAAACCTAGTCACACTTGCTAAACAGAGTTCCAGCCCAATGGCCTCAAGGCGTTAAACTGTGACGCCAACTCATAACCCTTTGGTGGTAAATGCTGGGGAGGAGGGTCGTTGCGCGCGTAAAAGATCTTAAACTCCGCATATGCTGGTTGATAGCCCAGGACCCAGCAGACACCAGATTGTTATGGGTGGGGTTTCGAGGCAGCTCTAGCAACCGCGCTTGGTGTATGCACTTGCACATTCGGTGACGTCTTGCAAGAGGTTGCTGGGACTGCGGAATAACCTCGGCTTAGTGCAGTCTTGCCCTCAGGAGCTCCATCGGTGGCCCCGATCATCAGGCGAGAGACTGACACGGGGGGGTGGAGGACCTCGAACAAGGGTATTGGAGGCTTATGTCCGTTGAGGATATGCCATTAGCTGCATCAGTACGCCTCAGATATAGTATTATTATTATTATTATTATTATTATATTATTGTTATTGGACACCGTGATAGCCCAGTGGTCAAGTTCTACCATCTGGGCCCTGTCGCCAGTTCGATTCCCGTCGGTGCCACCAGTATTTTCATTGAACATACCGATCCGTCTGGACCAGTATTTTCATTGAACATACCGGCCCGTCTGGAAGTGTTGGAACTGCCCTTGCGGGGGTGTCATTAGAGCTTATCGTCAATTCTTCGTACTCCCCTCACGGGTGAGACGATGGAGGCGCATGTGCAGAAATGCATCAGCCATTGACAGAGAAGCACTATTATATTATTGTTATTATTATTATTATTATATTGTTATTATTATTATTATATTATTATTATTATTATTATTATTATTACTATTATTATTATTATTATTATTTTTATTTTTATTATTATCATTATTATTATCATTATTATTATCATCATCATTATTAGTATTATTATTATTATTATTATTATTATTACTATTATTATTAGGGAGTACATATGCCATCGGTCCCTTTCCATGGGCTGATTGGTATAAAGCTCCTAGAGAAATGTTCTATGCCATCACTTCCTTTATTCCACCGATTGGTGTGGAGACTTTCCTTATGGAATGGAGGACTGGATGCACATGGCCTTTTGGCTCAGCAATTGGCAGACGATACATACATACATACTATTATTATTATTATTATTATTATTATTATTTTGGGGGGCACCAATACATGGTTGGGTGTCACCGCCACACGGCGGGGTTGGGGCCGTTGGCAGCTTGTTATGAGGGGTACATAATCAGTGCTCCACTGATTCATGAGACGGAAACTTTTACTGAGAGAAGCTCTCTCACCACGCTCACGGCTCTTGGCTCGGGGTGGCCTCTGGTATCACTCGGGGTGCGGGGGGTGGGGGTTATCTGAGGGAGGGGGTTGGGCTCAGTGGGTCACTGGACAGGTTGGTTAACTAAACTACTGTCGGTATGAGTGGGAATGAAGGCGACAGGCTCCACACATTTCCACAAGCCTTGAAATCACTCAACTGCCACAGTAGCGACTGCCTGGACGCGGGGCTCCTGACTCACCCTCTCTCCCAGAACCCCTCGTGCTCACTTTGCGGATGCCATGGGGATGCTCTGGCGGAGGGTCGGGACGTGTTGGGTGCATGTGACCGGGCCTGTCACTTAGTGTTCTCGGTAGATGACTCTTTTGTAGCTTCTATCGGACGCAGGGTGGCTTGCCACGACACCTCAATGATGCATAGTACGTCACGTCTCTGACCTGGTTACGGGGGCGGGTAACTGAGGCGGGTTCCTGAAGGCTGGTTACGGAAGCTATGTTATTGTTGTTGGGTTCCTGGCTGCTATGTTATTGTTGTTGGGTTCCTGGCTGCTATGTTATTGTTGTTGGGTTCCTGGCTGCTATGTTATTGTTGTTGGGTTCCTGGCTGCTATGTTATTGTTGTTGGGTTCCTGGCTGCTATGTTATTGTTGTTGGGTTCCTGGCGGCGTACATGTTTATGCTTTTTTAAGGGTTGAGCTTTAAATAACCCCACTCGGGTCTTCTTTTATCGAGCTCACCACTCGGTGGATGGAGGCCTGGGGTAGACTTATACGATGTTTTTGATGCTAGGTTCCGTCTCCAGGGATTCGACTGGCATCGCTGCTTTGCCTCACCGCACTGCCTCACCCACACATCCACGCTGGCACACTGTTTCTCCTCTTGCTCTTGTACCTATGTCGCACACAGCTATGAGCTCACGCCGATGAGTGGTTGTGACGAGGTGCACCCAGCTGGATTGCGGGCGAGCCACGGCGGCCTCGCTCTCGCTCGCTCTCTCTCTCTCTCTCTCTCTCTCTCTCTCTCTCTCTTTTTTTTTTTTTTTTTTTTTTTTTTTTTTTTTTTTTTTTTCTTTTTTTTTCTCTTTTTTTTTTTTTTTTTTTTTTGTTTTTTTTTTTTTGTTGTTGTTGTTGCTTTGCTTTGCTTTGCTTTGGGCGAGGCCTAGCTTTCACATGGGCGGGCTGAGCCTATGAGGGGCGCACGATAAGCGTTCCATTGATTTATGAGACGGGTCCCAATTACTGAGAGTAACTCATGTGAGTTGCTCATCATACTCATGGCTCTTGGCTCGGGGTGGCCTCTGGAATCACAAGGGGTGGGCACTGGGGGAGGGGGTTGTGTTCAGAGGGTCACCGCGAAGGATGGTCAACCAAACTACTGTCGGTCGGAGTTTGTACGAAGGCGAGAGGCCCTACACCTTACCACAAGCCTTGAAACGACTAAATGACCAAAGTAACGACGGACCGGAGCGGGGCTCCTGGCTCACCCTCTCTCTCAGCACTCTTCGTGCTCATCCTGCGGATGCCATGGGGTTGCTCTGGCGGAGGGTTATGGGGTGGTGGGTACACGTGCACGGGCCTGTCACTCTGTGCTCTCGGTAGATGACTCACTTGCAGCGTTTATCGGACGCAGGGTGGTTTGCCACGACACCTACCTTGATGATGCACAGCGGGTCTGCCTCGTGCCTGGTTACGGATGCAGGTGAGTGTTTGTGTGTATTCCTATACATACGTACACGTATGCTTTTTAAGGGTTGAGCTTTAAATAACCCCACCTGGGTCCTCATTTATCGAGTTTACAACTCGATCAATGCGGCACCGGGGTCCCATACCACTTATGTCAGGTTCTTATGCGAAGAGCGCGGCCGCTAGTGCTGGCCCTATGGGTCAAGGCGGTAATCCTTCAGGTTTAGACGTTCCCCGTGGGAGTGCGCCTGCGGGTGGCGATGGCTACTCGGCCGGGGTGGGGTGGTCGAGTGCTCGCGTACCTGACGGGCAACCTGAATCACGTAGAGCCAGCAATCCTGCTGCATCTCGATCACCCTCCCCAACCTCGGAAGAGAAGTCACGTCCGGAAAGGTCTGGTCACGGCGTGTGGCAAGCGGTACCGCCACCGAGGAGGTGGCGGAGGAAGGTACGAAATGAGCTGGATAAGAGATGTTGCATAGTATGGGGGCTATCGCATGTCTCTCAGACAGTGGTCATGGCGCGAGAGCTCCGAATTCTCGGTCTCGGGGAAGTCGAGGTGGAATTCGCGGGCAGAGGTAGTGGGCGACATTTGCGGATTAAATGTGCGTCTTGTGAGGAGGCGGAGAAGATGGTGCGGCTGCTGCGGGAGCGTAAGTTCTTCACGGGAAAGGTTCACGTTGCGACGGGTAGGACTTTCCGGGAAAGAGAGAAGCAGCGGGCTGCACGGGGGGGTGCCCAGTATGTAGAGATGCAGAGGGAGCTTCGCAAGCAGGGATTTGGCTACTGGGTGCTCGACGTGGAAGTCGACGAGCCCCAGGGCGAAGCCTCAAGCGGTGAATCTCCCTTGGCGGAGTGGGGCGGGATGCGGGAGCTGGAGGAGCTGGGGCGGAGGGTGCAGGATGGGCCGTGGAGGGTGGCGGAGGGCTCCAGGCGGGCTCAACCGAAGCGCAGGCATCGGCATCAGCTTCGTTCTTCCCAATTTGTAAAAGGCTTCCCACTGAGGGTGGCCTCACATAATTGGCAAGGCAAAGTGGGTGCGGATAGCCCAGGCTTGGGGAATGGCCGGAGCACTACAAGGAGCGAGGCTGGGTGATCGTCGGAGTCCAGGAGCACAACCTATCGTCGCAGAAGGTGGAGAAGCTCCAAGTCGACGGCTTCGCAGTCCTCGGCAAAGCGGCTGCAACTGGTGCGGGCTCGCGTCTCTTGGGGGGAGTCTTGACGTTGGTGGCCAACTATCTGGCACCGTGCGCTACCATTGTACAGGCGCCTGTTCCACACCCACAGCAATTGTGGGTGAGGCTGTCGTCTGGGAGCGCGACGGCGTCGGATGTGTTCGTCGGCAACGGCTACTTCCCCCAAGAAAATCAACGAGAGGAATCTATTGCAGCCTATGAGGCGTGGCAGGCGGCCGTCTCCTACTTCGCCACCAAAGGTCATGTGGTTACGGTTGGTGATGCTAATGCTAAGCTGGGGCCCGCCAGAATAGCGCGGGAGGAGGGAGTGGTGGGCCTCTTTGGCGAGATAGATGGGAGGGGTAGAGGGGTTAGGAGTGAGAATGGTGAGTTGCTGGCTGCGATGCTTGTTGCCACGGGGTTGCGCAATCTCAGTGGGTTTTCGCAACCACGGGGGGACAAATATTGGTGGTCTAGGCAGGAAAATGTAGGTGGACGAAGGCATCTACTGGATTACATCTGCGTCTCTTCCGAGCTGGCGGAGGAGGCAAGCTTCGGCGTCGACGAGGTAGACCTTGATACCGACCACAAAGCTGTGTGGGCGGAACTGGTCTGGGGGGGACAGCCACCCCCCAAAAAGCAGGTAAAGAGGTACAAAGCATTCAAGGCAGAGCGCTTGATAGGCAGGGTAGTTGAGGGTAAGGAGAGTGAGCTGTCTAAGCTTAGGTTGAAGTACGACGAGACCTTTGCAGCTGGTATATCGGGGCTGTTGCCAGATGGCCTCCCAGATCTATCAGCAGTGGAGGACCCGGATGAGCTTCAGCAGGAGGTAGATAGGGTCGCTAGCTTAGTGGTCCGAGCTTTCACGGGCGCAGCCGTGAAGGTCTTGGGAGTTCGGGTGATTAGGCCAGGGTTTACTAATGCATGGTTTGATGAGAGTCTTAGGGAAGCGATTGCGCGACGGAGAGAGGCATACGGCCTCTGGCGAAGGAATGAGGCCAACCGAGAGGCCTGGCAAAGATATAAAGAAGCGAGGAAGGCGGTCAGAAGGTTATGCAAGGAGAAGAAGGAGCAAGCGTGGAAGCGGGTCCAGAATGACACCGCTGCCAACTTCAGGAGCGCTACCATGGCCACGTACTGGAAGCTGTCAAAGCGTTTGGGCGGGGTTCGGCGGTCGAACGCTTCTGCTCCTGTTCGGAAGCCCGATGGCACTCTGGCATGCACACTCCGGGAAAAACTACAAGAATGGGAAGAATACCGCCGACGTATGGTGGTCCCCAAAGAAAACCAGTTTTTGGAGGATGCATGTGTAGAGGAAGTCGGTTCTGATGAGGAAGCAGCGCGGATTGAGCCCGAGCGGAAGGCCCGCGAAACCTTCCAGTATAACGACAACCTGCGCGACCAATTCGAGGCCATGGCGCAAGCCGAGGAGATCCGGACTGAGACGGGCCCGCTGGACTATGATTACACCGAGAAGGAAGTGGAGCTCTGCCAGGAAAATCTCCAGAATCACAAAGCGTGCTCACCGGATAAGATCAAGAACGAGATGCTCAAGTACGGAGGCACGCGGATTGTGAGCTTTCTGGTGCGCTTCTTCAACTGGTTGAAATCGTGCGAATACACCCCCAGCGACTGGGGCAAAGCGATTATCGTCAACATCCCAAAAGGAGGCGACCCAACCGATCCGGAAAATTGGAGAGACATCGCGATTCTGAGCTGTCTGGGTAAGATGTATCTGTCCCTTATGGCGGCGAGGCTTACGGCTTTCATCGATCAGCCGGGCAGGCTTCGCCCAGAGCAGGGTGGGTTCCGGCCAAAACGTAGTACGGGGGACCAGATTTTTGTCCTTAAGGAGCGTCTGCGCCTTAGACAACAAGCTGGCCTCCGTTCTTTCGTTTTGTTCGTGGATCTGAGAAAGGCATTCCCTACGGTTTGGCGGGCCGGGTTGTTTCAGAGGCTAACCCAGATGGGGGTACAGGGCAAGTTCTATCGCATTCTGCGGCGTTTTTACCGAAGAACGTCATCGCGAGTGCTAGTTGATGGCGAACTCACTGGTGAAGTGCTGGAAGAGATGGGAGTTCAGCAAGGGTCGCCGTTGTCACCGTCGCTGTTCAACGTCTTCATGGATGAGCTAACGGTCCGAATCGCGAAAGAGTTGGAGATCGAGGACCTCAACCGCATCGAAGACATACGGACCCTGCTTTACGCCGACGACGTTGCGGTAATTGCGCAAAGTGTCACGGAGCTTCAACAGATTGTAAATGTCGTGGCGACATTCGTGGAGGACTATCGGCTTGAAATCAACCTGAAACCGGGCAAGACGGAAGTCATGCCGATATACGGGCACGCCAAGTCAAAAAAGTCGCCCCCATGCGTGAGGTTCCGGGGCAAGGTTCTCAACGTCACCGACCACTACAAATACCTGGGAGTTCTGCTCACGGACACCCTCTCCGATAAACCGCAAGCGAAGCGGGCGGCGGAAATCACTGTAGCGGGAACGGCTGCCTGCTACCCCCTCTGGATTGCCCATGAAGTTCCAGCGCGTCTTCGGCTGATGAATTGGCAGCAAATGGTTGGCGCAAAGTTGCTTTACGCATCGGCTTTTTGGGATCTGCCGGGCGCCAACAAGCTGAGTAAGCTGGAGGGCGCGTTGGTAGCGCCCCTGCGGGTCATCTTGGGTGTTGGTACGCGCACAAGCGGCTGCATCACCAGGGGTTTAGGCCGCACGCCGAGTTTTAGCATCCTTGCCAAGGCGGCCCGGCTTCGGTTCCTAGGGCGCATCGAGTTACTGGGCAACACAGCGCTAACACGCAGGCTTTACAACACGGGTCGGTGCAAATGGAA
>WBZZ01006131.1:0-2500 GCA_019918135.1 Paulinella micropora
ATTTCGTCAACCAAGGAAGTCTGTGGGTAAAGTATTAACCCGATGCCCAGCTAAGCCGTGATGCTTGCACGGAAGGGACTGATACAGGCGATACCAAAGCTCCCTAGTACCAGGCGGGGCCAGGGCTCGTTCCATAAGCGCCCCTTGCAGAACGAGCTCCCACCTCCATTACAGAGGACCCAGTAAGCAGATGGATTTTCGAGACTGTCGACAGTCTAGTATAAACCGACAGAGCACTGTGGGTTTTATTCCGGGCTCAACAAGCGAGAAAGGGCACCCTGAGGGAACAGGATTGTGCTTCCCGTCGCTATTTCGGCATGTGACTTATAGGCGTATGGCTAGGCACACATAAGGCACCCCACCACGGGCCCAGCACACCCACACCATCCCCTTATTCTCTGTCTGTCGACAGATGGCACCCATTTCAAAAAACCAAGCCCAAGGGAGGGTCAGATAGATAGATAGATAGATAGATAGATAGATAGATAGATAGATAGATAGACAGATAGATAGATAGATAGGTATGTTTTCTATCTGTATTTATTATCTATCTTACGTGAGACAGACGAGGGTGTTGGGGACGCAGAAGTCGAGGGTGTTGCAGACGCCGAGCCTTTTGAGTCTTTTGCTCCCTTGCCTATGCAAAATTCATGTGTTTGGTTTCGAAAGAACGAAATCTCATACAATGATATCCATGTGCACACAGAAAGATGCGTACATACGACACGTACGTCTCATGCCTGTCGCTGGTGCATAAATCAGTAACATTTCTACACACTGCGAGTAAAGCATACATTTTGCAAGATCACTTTCCCTCTGTGTGGTTTTCAAGTACCTGATTGCGATGCCACTTCCAAGTCATTTTCTTGCATAACGTTATTTGGGTATTCGACTTCCTGCTCATGAAAAATAGAATAATTTTACCATCTCTATCTATGTATCTATCTATCTCTTGTTCACTTTGACATTAATATTGTCATCTGAGACACAATGGTGAGTGTGTGTGTGTGTGTGTGTGTGTGAGAGAGAGAGAGAGAGAGAGAGAGAGAGAGATAAGAGAGAGAGGGTCTTGGCAAGAAATTGCAAGAAAAAGTAATGGGGCAGGTGTGTTTCTTATGTGCTTGGTGACCACCTCTTGCTAGGTATCTTTTTCGAGTTAATACGCAAAGCTGAGGAGGTGGCTTAAAACTTGGTCTGCGCACACCACCATTGCTGTGCTAGGCTTGCTTTACGTTTCTCGTGTTTGTCTGGGCGTTGTCGCCTGCACTTCAGTGTGTGCACCTAAGTGAAATGTTTGTGTGAAGCTTTATGTACCTGCGTGGAGGTGGTGTTGTAGGCGCCTTGTGCAGCCTTTGTCTGTGCTTATTTTTCTTTGTTTGCGAGCCCAAACCCGCATATTTATGTTTGTGTGCATGCTGTCTGTCTGTTACGTGTGACGTAAGATGTGTGGTGTGGTGTATGTACATGAATGATGCTTGTGGTTGCTAGAAGCTGGTTGGTTGTGATACATACATACATACATACATACTATATCTGAGGCGTACTGATGCAGCTAATGGCATATCCTCAACGGACATAAGCCTCCAATACCCTTGTTCGAGGTCCTCCACCCCCCCGTGTCAGTCTCTCGCCTGATGATCGGGGCCACCGATGGAGCTCCTGAGGGCAAGACTGCACTAAGCCGAGGTTATTCCGCAGTCCCAGCAACCTCTTGCAAGACGTCACCGAATGTGCAAGTGCATACACCAAGCGCGGTTGCTAAAGCTGCCTCGAAACCCCACCCATAACAATCTGGTGTCTGCTGGGTCCTGGGCTATCAACCAGCATATGCGGAGTGTAAGATCTTTTACGCGCGCAACGACCCTCCTCCCCAGCATCTACCACCAAAGGGTTATGAGTTGGCGTCACAGTTTAACGCCTTGAGGCCATTGGGCTGATACATACATACATACATACATGCATACATGCATGCATGCATACATACATACATACATACATACATACATACATATACATACATACATACACATACATACATACATACATACATACACACATACATACATAACTCATACACACACATACATACATACATACATACATACATTTCCCCCCCCCCCCCCCCCCCCGCCCCCGCCCCCCAAGAAACAAACACACACACACATAGTGCCGCTCCGTCTCTCTCTCTCTCTCTCTCTCAATCACTCAATCACTCTCTCAATCACTCTCTCTCTCTCTCTCTCTCTCTCTCTCTCTCTCTCACACACACACACACACACACACTCTCTCTCTCTCTCTCTCACACACACACACTCGCTCTCTCACTCGCTCTCTCACTCGCTCTCTCACTCGCTCTCTCACTCGCTCTCTCACTCGCTCTCTCACTCGCTCTCTCACTCGCTCTCTCACTCGCTCTCTCACTCGCTCTCTCACTCTCTCGTACTCTCTCTCTCGCTCGCTCTTTCACCTCTCTCACTCGTTCCGAGTCTCACTCGCTCTC